>JAXCGZ010000105.1:60000-145000 GCA_037179515.1 Halocaridina rubra | reverse complement strand
CTAACGCTTGAACCACGGTGACTACATTCATATAAGGGAACTATAAAGTTGAAATACAAGAAATTTGCACAAACACGCATATATATATATATATATATATATATATATATATATATATATATATTATATATATATATATACTACCGCCACGGAAGCTTGAAATTATCGTAACCGCCGCCGTCTGCCAGTACCGCGAGTCCGCACATACAATAACAAAATGGTTAGTAATGAAGCGTCACTAAGAACTTGTGAAGGGTAAAAGGCAATATAGAAAAACGTCAAACTATTCCGAAAGACCTAGTATGTAAGATGATCCCGTGATCTGTTAATGCGAGCGAAACTGCAGAACTGAATGAAACTAGTGTAAAAAAATTACACAAAACCGCAGTAGAGAGAGAGAGAGAGAGAGAGGAGAGAGAGAGAGAGAGAGAGAGAGAGAGAGAGAGAGAGAGAGAGAGAGAGAGAGAATATTCTGGAGCGACAGATCACCACCAAGAGGGATCTCAAAATGAAAGCGCGAAATCAAGATAAAATATTTAAAGGCCACACGAGAATGGGCAGACAGAGATTGCTCGTCCTCTCGATGGCGTCGAAATGTATTTGGCTGTGGACGTCTGGTGGCCCTCGCCAAGGATGTCTACTACCACCACGGCTGCTTGAAATCGTCGTCACCGCCGCCGTCTGCCAGCCCAGCAAGTCCGCACAGAAAAACCAACGTCCGAAGGCGTTTCACCCTCCAATTTTCCATCCATATTCTAGAAGAGAGAGAGAGAGAGAGAGAGAGAGAGAGAGAGAGAGAGAGAGAGAGAGAGAGAGGAATTTTTTCTGCTTTTTCACTGATCTTGAAGAATTAGGAATGACTTAGTAGTCTGAAACTTTTAAGTGCATACTCACACGAACACACACACACACACACACATATATATATCTATATATATATATATATATATATATATATATATATATATATATATATATATATTTACGCAACTTTATAAAAAAAAATAATGGTAACGGTCCTATCTACCAAAGAACTCAATTAGCAAATTCAACTTACGATACTTAGCAGCAGATAAGTAAATATATAGTGACGCATCTTACAAACTAAAAGCCAATTTAAAATGATATATCTTCATACTGCTTCTGGCGTACATTTAATAAAATAGTAATAATAACTGCTTTTTCATTAACTTTACATACATTCAGAGCTTCACCCCGTACGCGTTTATAAATTATGGAAATGTATTATTTCCGTCTGCATACACAAACCTAAAATAAATGCATGCTATATTTTACCATATAGCCTACGAGGTTAATGGAAATGTCGAAATTTACATATGCCTAAAAAGATATATATATATATATATATATATATATATATATATATATATATATATATATATATATATATATATGCCCAAACCGGATGACTGGCAGCAGGTACCATTGGAAAAAAAAAAAACTCAAACACGAATTCCTCTAGTAAGACAAAGATATATATATATATATATATATATATATATATATATATATATATATATATATATATATATAATGTGTGTGTGGTAAGGAGGCCCATCAGTGAAACAACACAGAAAATAACGCTTTATTTCGGGTCCTAGCTGGACCCCTTCTCAAGCATAAATGCTAAGGGGTCTAACGAGTACCCGAATATAGCGTTATTTCATTGTTAGGCTTCCTTACCATATAATGCTGTATGTTAAAAGTTTGTGTGCTTATATATATATATATATATATATATATATATATATATATATATATATATATTGTATTATTCCTGAACACTAGGTGCCACCTACCTGTTTACGTTTGTGGTTGGGTATAGCGGGATCAAACTTATTTTTGAAGGCTTTCAGCTGGACTTCTGCTCTTTCTAAGGGCATCCTCTGATCTTCAGCCAAGAGCAAATAGGCCCTCCAGTTCTCTGCCTCGAAGCCCCAGTGAATGGTAAGATTTTCGAGGGATCTGTGGGCATGACACACAAACCTTGAAGGAGGGAATAATCCGTGACATTCGTCGCATTCAATGCAAGCTGCCTCGCCGCTAACATACAGATCCTCCCACACTAAACCTTTACATTTGCCGAAACAGGTGTGATAGACGTGCAGCTGCGGCAGCTGCTGAGTATGCTGTTGTTGTGAGGTCACAGACGGAGCTCGAGAGTATAAAAGGGCATGGGTTAACCTCTGGGCATCCGTGTTGGTAATAAGACCACACGAAGTAGCTTTCAAGGGTAACACCCCCGCATTTCGCAGGGCATCTAGCTGTGGAGGAGTGCAACGAGAGCAAAAGATTCTCAGTTCGTCGCAAACGGTGTTAATCTGAGCTAAAGAAAATTCTCGTAATATCGTATTTAGGATTTTCGGCAGGCACAGACGTTTCTCTCCGCCAACGTTGAAACATGCAATGGGTTCACCGTCCAAGTAAGTTTCTTCACACTGGCCTCCTCCTCCTCCAGGAGAACCTTTATCTGCAGCGGCTAACACCGGCCAAGGCTGAGGTGGGAAGGGAGCCGGAGCTAAGAAATCTCCGGGTTCAACCCATGAGCAACCAGGACCGACGTTATTATTGGTACTGCTGCCACTGGAGTGCCACGAAGGGGAACTACCTGCAACAGTAGAACTTCTGTTCAACGAAGATACTGTTTCTACGCTGCCACCTTCACTATTACAGCGAATATTGTTCCCTCCTGAAGACGACGATGATAATAATGATGACAAGGGTTTGAGACTCATATGTACAATCTCCCCCGGCTCTTCCTTGATGACAGCATGTGGTGGCGCTGGAGGTGGCTGAGTCTGTGTTTCACTTGAGGGAAGGGAGGACCCTCCTCCTCCTGACGGAGGTCGCCGCCGGTTAAATTCACACGAGTCATTATTGTTTTTGAGACTTTCCTCGTAGAGGAGAGCTTTCTTATAACTGAGTTTGTTATACAACTCATGTTTCTTGTGGCCAACACCAGCGTTTGGGTAGGACTCAGGTCCGGGACCATGAAGGCTTGTCATAGCTGTATTCTGATAGGTACGCAACACTCGTTTCAGATGTGGTGTGGCCATGATAATCAGGCTCAAAAATGGTACGTACACTTGACACTGTACACTAGCACATCATCACTGTTCACGACGGGGTGAAGTCGTCAATCGTCCTCATTCCCTCGTAGCTGGTTACTTACTGTCGTCCGAGCTGTCTATAGCTAGCTCCACTGATAACCAAATCTATGCAAATTTCCTCAAAAAAAAGTATTAACATTTTCCTAGTCTCGGTTCTTTTATTTTGTTATGGCGATTTCATCTTATTTTTATTAACACTGACATGCAGCTTCAATCACTAATTGGAGCTAGTTTTCAGTTTAGACCAAATACAGTGATAGCTAATATATCAGGGAAAATCCTAGAAAATATCATACTGATATGAATACTGTACTACATTGCCATGCACATGCACATATAATAAGAAAGTTGGTAGCTTATGTTATTACAGGTGCTGTTATTACTATTCCAATTAAATTGTATTTCAATTCCGGTGACTGATAAGAACGTAATGATTCCAAACGCAATAACTTAAGATGATGACATTTTTCAAATGCCCATTTATAATTTGTTATTTCAATTGTACCGAAAGCTATATATTTTCGTAAAAAGAGCACTCTACGTGAAAGCATGGAATTACCTAGTAGAAGAAATTTCCTTGTGCCTGGCAGCAGTCTCGCCTTCTACAGCAACCCTCCCACCCGGGATATCAACCCAGTTCCCGCCGCCGTCTGTGCAACGGTGCCAAATGTATGAAAAATAATGACTTCCACTAAAAATGAAAAACTGAGACTGAATTATTCGATTTTGTAACACCTTCTTCATAAATACAATATTATATAATAAGTATTTATAAGAGTAATGTCTCATTAAAATGTCCATTAAAATAAACCGCGTTGAAAGTATGTCATTCGGTTGCTTAAGGTGTTTATATTTCAACCCATTCCTAAAATTGAGAGAACGACCATTGGTTTTCATTTAGATAATTATACTTTAATAAAGTCTTCATGACAGTTTGAATATCCTCACATGAGACATCATGGTAAAGGTTTATCACATATATCGCATTAAAAAATGCGTGTGTAGATGTAGACATAAATGTGGCCCCCCAGCCAGACGCATAATAATCGTCTGAGACTGACGACCTTCAACAAATGGTGACGTCACATATAACAACAAATAATTGTTCGCGATTAAATAATACAATGACAAAAGAAAAAAAAAAGATCTCTGCTGGCAAAGTATCTTATTTGATACTGTATATGGTATGTGTTTAAAAGATATGAAAAGCGGAATGAAGTTTAAAGAAATTTGTCCGAACGTCAGCGACATCACGTGACATGCTCGCCGTCAAAATAGAGGCTTCTCCGTCCCGAAATCCCCCCCCCCCCATATTCCGCTTCTTCCGCCCTTACGCTTACGCATATTCCTCAGCTAGTACAAGATCCCATTGCCTACCACCCCTCCCAAAAAAGAAAGAGAGGGAAGAAAAGACAATTTACTCACTAATAATAATAATAATAATAATAATAATAATAATAATAATAATAATAACAATAATAATAATAATAATAATAATAATAATAATAATAATAATAATATTATTATTATTATTATTATTACTGTTTTGTAATTGTGGCCACCGTGGCAAAGCGGTAGCGTCCGTGACTTTCAGTAGGTCAGGTCGAGTGTTCGCGGCCTGCCATGGTCTGAGGTTAGAAAGGGCATTCACTCAGGGTAACGATTACACCAGTAAAACCAAAGTTGTACGCAAGAAAATACCGTCCTTGTTCTAAGTAGAAAAGGGAGTCAATCCGTAACGTAAAACCAATCACATTATTATCATTATTAATATTATCATTATTAATATTATTATAATCAACCCTGACATATATATAATTGACATGACAGTATTTGTAATTAGCTATTTCTTTTTGTTATTATTTTTATTCTGTCATCATTATCACCGTCATTATTATTATTATTATTATTATTATTATTGTTATTATTATTATTATTATTATTATTGTTATTATTATTATTATCATTATTATTATTTTTATTGTTATTATTTTTGTTAACGCTGCTGTTGTCGACGTAGCTGCAGCTTCTTTACTTTGCATAATAATAATAATAATAATAATAATAATAATAATAATAATAATAATAATAATAATAATGATATTGTAAGAATAATGATAACAATAATAATGATTGTAATAAAAACAGCTAATAATAATAATAATAATAATAATAATAATAATAAAAATAATAATAATAATAATAATAATAATAATAATAATAATAATAATAATAATAATAATAATAATGATATCGTAACCATCTCATTTAAATGCATAGTAAATAAAGTGGTAAGGCAATTGTTGTAGTTCTAAACAGCCCCAGAGCTCAAAAGTTCAAGCTCTTAACAGATGAGTCTCAACGTTTTGTTGCGATAATGGAAAAGGTATTTATTTCGGTTAGTTATGTTCCCTCTGAGGGAGAGGTTAGAATATTTCCTCCATGTGCCCTTGCGTGTCTTAAGATTCGACTAAATGGGGTGGAGCGGGGGACTGTGAATCCCCTCTTCTGCATTTTTCATCCTACAAGTGCCAAAAAATGCAGGGGTATACTGGCTGGGGAATTCCATCCAGAACCCTAGTAATTGGGTCTCTGCATGCGCGTGATTGTGGTGTAAGTGAAAGTAAGAGGGAGGTGATAGAGGGTATGTTTGGGGAGAGAAAGGTGGATGTATTTGCACTGAGCGAAACTAAGATAAAAAGGAATGGTGAGGTGACATTCGGGTGTGTGATAGGTAGGGTGTCTGAAGTTGAAAGAGGGAAAGTAAGAGAGAGCATTGTTCTGTTGGCAAGAGAAAAGATAAATGTGTGGTGGAGTGGAAGGAAGTAGCATCTCGAATAATAGTGGCTAGAATGAGACTGGGATGAGAGGTTTGGGCATTTGTATGCACATATGGCCCTGGCAGTGAAAGAAGAGAGGAAGAAAGAGAAGAATTTTGGATGATATTGAATGAGTGTGTGAAGGCTTGGAAATGAATGTAAATGTGGTGTTAATAGGAGATTTAAATGCTAGAGTAGGGAATGAACCAGTGAATCGTGTAATTGGGAAGTATGCAGCACCTAGTAGGAATGAGAGTGGAGAGAAAATGATAGAAATGTGTACTGAGAAAGATGTTGATTGCTAATAATGTATATAAAAAGAAGGATGTGCACAAGTATACGTGGGTCAAAGTAGATAATGGTAGCGTAGTTGACAGATCACTAATGGATGTGAATGTACTGACAGGAGCTAGTGGTAGAATATCTGATCATTACTTAGTAGAAAGTAGGGTGAGAGTGGGAGAAAAGTGGAGGGAGAGGAGAAGCAAGAGAGGAAGAGAGATGCTAAAACTGAGTGAATTGAATAAGAAACAGAAAGACTGTGAATACAAGTCTAGTCTAAGGAATGTGTGGAATGTAGTGAAAGAGAAATGTAGAAGGGAGTGGAAAAAGAATGGGGTTACTTCAGTGTGCTGAGGCAGTGTGTGGAAGGAGACTAACTGGCGGAAGTATAAGGAAAGGTAATGAATGGTGGAATAAGCAGGTAAGTGCATTAGTGGCTGAAAATAAGCAGGCATTTGAGGTATGGTTGCAAGTAGGTAATGTAGAGGCATATGAAAAGTATTGTACATAGAGGAGGTTAGCAAAGCATGAGGTGAGGGAGGCAAAGAGAGAAGTGGATGTAAGGTGGGGAAGATGCTTGTCTGAGAATTTTGAAAGGAACAAAAAGATGTTTTGGAAGGAAGTAAAAAGAGTGAAGAAAGGTGAGTCCGGTAGGGATAAGGAGAAAGGAGTAGCTGGGCAATTGATAGTAGATGAAATAAAGGTGAAAGAGAGATGGGCTGAATATTTTAAGGAACTGCTAAATGAGGAAAATGACAGAGAGGCAGAGATTATGGCTGTGGGAAACGAATGGAGAATGCCAATGTTAGGTGATGACAATGATAGGGAAATAACAAATGAGGCAGTACATATGGCATTGAGAGCAATGAAAGCAGCTAAAACACCAAGAATAGATGGGTGTCATGTTGAATGGTTGTCAACAGATGGGGAGGCATTAGTAGAATGGATAGCTAGGTTGTTGAATGTATGTTTCAGTATAGGGAGGGCCCCAGTTGAACAGAGGAGTGCATGTGTAGTTCCACTTTACAAAAGGAAAGGAGGTAAGTATAAGTGTAGTATTTTTAGAGGAATTAGTTTGTTGAGTGTAGTTGGTAAGGTATATGGAAGAGTGTCAATCGAGAGAACTAGGAAAGATACCGAGAAATTAGTTAGGGAAGAACAGTGTGGGTTCAGGAGGGGAAGAGGATGTGTGGATCAGGTGTTTGTGGTAAGACAGGTGTGTGAGAAGTTCTTGGAGAATGGTAGGGGCACTATTTAGTGAAAACGTATGGCAGGGCTCATAGAGAGGGTTTGTGGAGTGTGTTTTGACTGTATGGAATAAGTGAAAATTTGCTGAAAGCGGTGAAGAGTCTTTACATGAATAGTGCAGCACGTGTGAGAGTCGGGAATGGTATGATTGATTGGTCTGAGGTGAATGTAGGGTTACATCAAGGTTGCGTATTGTCGACATGGTTGTTTAATGTGTACATGGATGGAGAGGTAATGGAAGTAAATTAAAGAGTATTGGATAGAGGTTTGGAACTAGTGGGTGAGTATGGAAGGTTATGGAAATTAAATCAGATGCTATTTGCAGATGATACTGTACTGGTGGCTGATAATGAGAATGAAGTGAGTAATTTGGCCACAGAGTTTGTTAGGATGTGTGAAAGAAGGAAGTTGAGGGTGAATATTTGTAAAAGTAAAGTCATGAGATGCAGGAGGAGTATTAATGTTGGCAGACTGAATGCAGGAGTTAATGGGGAGTTGCCTGAAGAAGTTGAGAGTTTTAAGTATTTGGGGCAGCATGTATCAAGGAGTGAACGAGTAGATGCAGAGCTAAGTCATAGAGTGAAGGAAGCAAGTAAATGTCTAGGTGGATTGAAAAGTATAATGAAAAATAGATATTTGGGAATGAATGCACGGTGAAGTATATATGAAGGTGTGATTGTGCTGACAGCAATGTATGGAGCAGAGGCTTGAAATGCAAGAGAGGATGAAAAGAACTAGTTGAATGTAATGGAGATGAGATGTTTGAGAAGTATGATTGGTGTATCTAGAATAGATAGAGTGAGAAATGAGGATGTCAGGGAAAGAACAGGTGTTGAAAGGAAGCAGTCAGATAGCTTAGATCAGAGAGTATTGAGTTGGTTTGGACACATGGAAAGGATGAGTGATGGACAAATAATGAAGAGAGTGTGGAGTGCAGAATCGGTTTAAGTTAGCACAAGAGGATGACCTAGAATGAGATGATAGATGGCGTAAAAAGAGCACTGAATGTACGTGGAATGTCAATGGAGCAGGGAAAAGAGTCTGCATGAGATAGGAATGAGTGGAGGAAGATTGTGTATAGATGACATGGCCAAAGAGATTTCTCGCACCTGCTGGATCAGCGAAGTGTGATGGACGGGTGTGAAGGGAGTTGCTGAACTGTCGTACCACATTGTAGAATATCCTTGCCTGCCTACCTTGTGGATGACCCAAGCAGGGTGGAGGGGGGCAAATGTGGCAACCCTTTATCCCCAAGGAGCTAAAAGGAGTAGTTGAAGTATGTGTGGATCGCGGTGAAAGCGTGTTTCTTAGCTCGGCCACCCCCCCCTTACGAGAGGAATGAGGCCTTGTATATGTATGTGTACGTATGTAGTTATTTATGTGGAAAAGACACCTCAGTTATTAATACCTATCACACCGCTGACAAAAACACCAACTACTGAACTAAAATAAAAACCTTCCTCAAGGTCCTTCAGAGTACTATATAAACCACAATTAGGTTCAGCAGGTTTAATTAATATGGGTATGAGCCATTGCTGCTTGATTTAGTATTCACAGATAATGTGTTGGATATTGAAAAAATTGAGTATGAACCATCAAATGGGAAGAGTGACAACTGGAAAATGTTCTGCCTGAAAGCAGAGGCACTGAGAACTATCCAAAAGGAGCTTACATCAAAGTTGCTGAGCTTATTGCAGTTATTGACTGGAGGACCTTATTTAACAACAAATCTGTACAAGAAATGTAAGGCATCATATATGAGGAATATGGGAAGATATCAAGTAGGTTGCTGCATACCTTCCACCAAAATAGGAGTTATTAATTCCAGAGAAAAATGGATCAATAATAAGTGTAAGAGAGCTAAGGAGTGGAGAGAGAAATGCTGGAAAAGGTATAGGAGGGGAAAAAGCATAAATGCCTGGCAGACTTATAAAACAGCAAGAAGTGATTACCTAAGTAAAAGAAGAGAAGCAGAGAGAGACTTTGAAAGGGATATCACCAGGAATGCTAAAGAATATCCCAAACTTTACCACAGCTTTATCAGAGGAAAACTGAAGGCCAAAAGAACAGGTTTTGAAGCTAAAGAGAGCGGATGGAAGCATCACGAACACAGATGAAGAGATCTGTGAAAAATTTACAGCAGAAAATACCCCAACCCCCCAGATTGCAGAGATAGGAGCTCATGGGCCGGTATTAGAGAATACCATCTTTTCAGACAGAGGTATGCAAAGTGCTCATGGAGTTAGATGCCCATAAAGGCATTTTTGGCGGGAGATAGAGGAGAGACCAGGAAATTATTGGGAAAACATGTTGAATTTTGTCTGATGCTCTCTTGACTTCTTTGGTTACTCAGGTTGATTTTTCTTGTTCATGGTGGACTCCTGAAACTAGTGCTTCATATCTTTTATTTCTGGACCAGTATTAAATTTTGTCCATTCAATTTCTCATTTCACTAACCATCTAGGCCAATGAATGTTATGACACCAAATGATAAAGTTCATGCCGAGATGCTGAAATCATATAATGGAGAGAGAGATGTTGTGTGGTTAAAGAAGGTGGAAATTGTGGCAAAATTGACGGATATTAAAGATTTGGCTAGCTTTATACCTTTGATTTTGGAAGGGGATGCATTAGCACTGTATCTGGAGATGGGTGAAAGGGATCAATCAGATGTTGATAATCAAGAGTAGATTGAAAGAAGCTTTTGCACAAGGTATGTTCGATGCTTTTAGAAGATTTAAAAGGGTGCGGTGGTTAGGAGAACAAGTAGATATATTTGCTAATGAAAAAAGTAGGTTAGCTGGGTGGATTGGAGATGGCTTTGAGAGAGCTGTAAAGTTAGGGTTTGTGACTGGATTACAGACCGAATATCAATGAAATTTCTACAGATAAAGGATAGTGAGTCAGTGGGTATGGACGATTTATTAGCTAGAGGTAGAGTCTTGATGATAGCAGAAAAGTTTTGGAAGTACCAGCTAGCTAAATATGGAGGGAGAACCTATTGCTTAGCAAGTTTGGGCTTTAGGGTTGTGTTCTGAACCCTGAATATGACAGTGATCCTTAAGACAGTCTTGAGGAAAGAGAAAGTGATAGAGGAGGCGGCAAATTCATATATTAATGATATAGTTGTGAATGTAAATGAGGTAACATCATCAGAAGTATTAGAGCACCATGCAACCATAACCAATGAATGGAGGGACAGTGTTAGGCCTGAAATTTGAGAGAGATACAAAGGGTGGGCTTATTTTTAGAAGAAGTAACGGAATTTCAGAAGTGAAGGAGAAAATGAGGAGGAGAAAGCTTTTCTCTGTATACAGAGAGTTATTTGGCCACTATCCTATTGTGGGGTAGCTTCAGGTGGCTCGCAGTTACATAAAGAGATGAGCAGAAGGTATAAGATAGGAAGATGAAGTCGGAAAGGAAACAGTGATGATGATCTGGGATGTTGTGGAAAGATTAAAAGGTGAAGATCCGGTAAGAGTTAGGTGGTATGCTCGAAAACTGGAGAGGGTTGTATGGTGTGATGTAAGTAGTATATTGACAAGTGTAATGTTAGGGATGGGTGGCTTTGTAATTGAGAACAGAGAATGGCTGAGGAAGAAAGCTGACTACACTCACATTAAAATGACAGAGCTGGATGCTGTGTTGAAAGAACTTAATTTAGCTTTAAAGTGAAACTTGTGAGAGGTTGAGATTAGAACTGATTCATCTATAGTGTTGGGCTGGGTCAACTGCGTTTTGACTGCAGAGAACAGAGCACATACAAAGGGGGCTGCGGAAATCATTATAAAGTGCCACCTTGGGATGTTGAGGGAATTGATCAATGAGGTTGGGTTGCAGGTGAGTTTAGTCTTTGTGCCATCAGGACAGAACAAGACAAATCTTCTAACCAGAGTGAAGAAGACTTGACTTGGGATACCCAAAAGGAGGAAAGAAGAGAAAGCTGAAATGCAGGGGGTCCTCAACTTATGTCAGAGCTCTGTTCCTCAAGACGTGATATAACCTGATTTTCAGCGTAAGTCGGAGCACACCTAAATAGGCCCCTACATCACCCACCTATGCTAATGCAGTAGTAAAGTTTTCCCTCTTCCATGCATTTCACTGGGTTATTTTGGAAGAGAATGCCGTCTCGCACTTTTCTTTTCAAGAAGCTAAAGCCACTGGATTTAAAGCGCACAAAGACCGCGTTACCCTCATCATGTGCGGGAATGCTGCGGGCTTTATGTTAATGCCAGGGCTTATCTACAAGTAAAAGAACCCTAGGGCTTTGGAGAATAAAAACAAGAATCTGCTTCCAGTGTATTGGATGCATAACCCTAAGGTCTGGATCATGAAAAGCCTCACATTGGACTGGTTTTACCAATGCTTTATCCCTCAGGTCAGAGTTTATCTTGCGGAGAAGGGCCTTGAATTTAAAGTCCTTCTGTTGATGGATAATGCTGGTGGCCACGCATTTGATCTCCATTATGACAGTGTTCAGGTAGAGTTCCTGCCACCGAATATGACATAACTGATTTAGCTTATGGATCAAGGCATTATTCGTGCGTTCAAGGCCCTCTACACACGAAATGCCCTGGCGAACAAGTCTCATCCATGTTGAACACTTGCTCAGGAGCATAACCGCCTTCCTCGATAATTTTCTTGAAGTCGTTGTTCATATAATCTTCAGCTGTAGCTGTATCTGCAGAGGCAGCTTTGCCATGCACCAAAACGCTCTTCAGGCCAAAGCGTTTTTGAAATTTGGAGAACCATCCCTTGCTAGCAAAGAACGATGGTTTCCTCGGTGGGAGATTCGCTGGACAGTCCTGGTTGTGGGTCTTCCAAATCTTCTCTCCTCCTCCTCACGGTTGCCACTGTCATCGTCGGGTTCATTTGTAGTGAATGTCTCATACAGCTTCTTCGCCTTTGTTTTTATGATATTGGCGTCTATGCTGATGTTCTTCTTTCTGCAATTAGCAATCCATAGGGACAAAGCAGATTCCATCCGCACTATTATCTTATTGCGGGGTGTTACGACCCTCTTTACTGTTTTGTTAAAAGTAAGAGTCGCTGTCATCTTAATATTCACCTTTTCCGTAAAAATGCAGAAAAAATAAATTAAAGTGCAAAAGCTGGTTTTAATTTAACTGCGGCTAAGTCTTCATATTCTCGATCAGATATTATGAAGAAAATGGAAAAAAATGGTAAGTAACAAGTTTTAATTTTCTCGATCGGATATTATGGAGAAAATGGAAAAAATGGTAAGTGTACGTGGATATGCATTAAGTGCGTGGATATATCTCTTGTTATAACTGTGTTTGTGTTTTCAGTTCTTTTAAGTTTTACAGATTATAGTATACTATCATGGCCAGCAAACGCCCAGGAAAAGACTGTGGAAGTATTTCTAGTACTTCCAAAAGAGCCAGAAAGGCAATCAGCCTTGAAGTCAAGCTTCAAGTGTTGGGCCGGTATGAACGTGGTGAGAGTAATGGCACCATTAAATGGGCGATGCATCTCTCGAAAAGCACGCTGCACACTATCCGTGATAATACAGACACGATAAACAAAAGTGCCAAAGCTGGTGTTAGATTAACTGCGGCTAAATCTTCTTATACTCGAACGGATATTATGGAGAAAATGAAAAAAATGCTAAGCATGTGGATGAATATCAAGAACAAACAGCAAACAAACCTGCCGTATAATATCATCGGGGAAAAAGCGTGTGATATTTACGAACATTTGAAATCCCAGGTGGAAGGCGAAGAAGTGAAACCCTTTACAGCTAGCTCTGGTTGTTTTTCTAATTTCCAACGTAGGTTTGGTTACTGCAACCAAAATTACAAGGCGAAAGGGCATTAGCTGATATGGATGTGGCAAAGCGGTTCCAGACAAATTAAAGGCCACCATAGAGGAAGGGGGATATACATCCAGGCAGATTTTCAATAAGGACGAAACTGCTTTATTCTGGAAGTGAATGCCAGAAAGGATATATATTTCCATGGAGTTAAACGTGCTTCAGGATATGAGGTAGCAAAAGATCGTTTTACCCTACTGATTGGTGCTAACGCTGAGGGCGACATGAAGCTGAAGCCGGTAATGATTTACCATTCAAAAAACCCTCCTGCACTAAAGGGTTACTATAAAGAGTTACTTCCAGTGCACTGGTATTCAAATCCGAAAGGATGAGTGACTGGGAGTATCTTTAAAGATTACTTCTTGACACGTCTCCCAAACGAGTTAGAAGTCTGTTGCAAGAGTCATGATTTACCCTTCAAAATTCTTCTAATTTTAGATAATGCTCCATGCCATCCTCCGCCAATCACCGATATTCATCCTAATATCAAAGTTGTATTTCTGCCACCAAATACAACTTCCTTACTCCAACCAATGGACCAGGGGGTAGTGCAGATGCTGAAATTGCACTGCCTCAAGCATTCTTTTAAAGATCTCAGCAGTAAGACTGACGTCAGCATGGGCGACCTTGAGAGAGCAGCTGAGGCCGACGATTTCTCAGAGCTAGATATAAAGAAGACTGCGGTTTTGACCTAAATGATCGCCTGTCAAAGACAAGACTTGAGTGCGTTCAGCTCGCACATTGTGTAGGATTCACCAACATTGATGAGGAGGATGTAGATGCCTTTCTTGCTTCCTACATAGAGGAATTGACTGCCAAGGATTTGGAGGACATGGAAGATGAACGACAACGTCAGGAGAGGGAGGAAATTGAGGCAGCAGCACATTCTGCTAGCCCCATGAAATCACTCGCTGTGAGTCGATTGACTAAATTTTTTCACCTGATCGAGAGTTTTGGAAATATTGGATAAGGACAATCCCAATATAGAGCATGCAAGCGTGACATACAGAAAAGTTATGCATGATATTTAGATATTTCCTTCTATAACGAAATTTTAAAAGAAAAGAGGAGGATTGCACAGCAGGCAACTTTTGATGCTTACTTTTCAGCCAAAAAAAAGGTGATATTGATGACCCTCAGTCAAGCACATCTAAGCAGTATGAACTCGAACCACAACCATGGGTTAGCTCTCCCCATTCCTCCTCCTCTTCACCTCCCTCTCCTACCGTTTAACTCACCTTGTCAATGCCATCCCGCTCGTCCCAGTATGACTGTTGCCCATCGTACATAGAGTGAGTACACCTCTGTAATCTTTTATGTCTATTTTTATGTTATGTTTTTAATATCATACTGCAATATTATATTCAGTCATTGCATAAGTATAAAAGATAAATTTTCTAGTGTTGTTTTTAATTCTTTTAATGGTAGCTTTATTTATTTTTGCAGCTTATATCACCTGCTCGTCTCAAACAGGCTCGATGTCTGTTGCTCGCCATATATAAAGTGAGTAGAATGTGTGCCATATTTCGTGGGCTGAACTCTAATCTTTCATCTGTGGAACAGCACTTGGGTACTTTCCTCCCTAACCTCCTCCTCCTGTTTGAAACCCAGCTGTCTATACATGCTTCCACTGACCCATTTCAAATCTTTCACTAAAATCTGTATGCTAGTTTTCGTTCCAAAGGTGGGGTCTGTGCCTACTGCAACACTAACACTCCTACTGCGAGGCTCATGGACCTTGAATCTCCTGACTTTGATGTTCTCTGGCTTAAAATCTATTTCTCCACTACCACTATTTTCCTTTGCATCTGCTGCCGTTCTCCAAACTCTACCGAGTTTGTGCCTTTCTCTGAATATCTGTCCTCGTGCCACGAGTCCTTGCTATCTTATCACCCATATGCCAAAGTTCTCTACATTGGAGACTTCAATGTACACCACAGTGAGTGGCTTAATTCTTCTCACACTGATGTGGGAGGAAGTGAGGCCCTTACTTTCTCTATTACTCATGATCTGGAGCAAATTATCAAACATCCTACTCCTGTTCCTGATCATCATGAACATGCAGCAAACACTCTTGACCTATTTCTTATTTCTAACCCTTCACATTACTCTTATTCTGTGCCTTCCCCTCTTGACAAATCTGACCACTCTCTGATCTCAGTCTTTTCCATTTTTGTTCCCCCTCCACCAATCCATCCTACTCAGCACCACCTTTGGCACTTTGAGTGTACCCAACATGAAAATTTGCTTAACTTCCTATGGGATGACTACTGCTTTCGGTCCTGCAACCCTGATCGGGTAGCTCTAAAAGTTGCCAAGATCATGACCGCGGGAATGGAGGCACACATTCCCTCTTCTACAGAAGCTTTCTCTCCCCCTAAACCTTAGTTTGATCTTGCCTGCTCCATGGCTATCCAGGCAAGGAATTGGGCACACCAATCTTACCAAACCTCTCCTTCTGATTTAAATCACTCTGATATTATTGCTGCAGGGAATCGCTGTACTGCTCAGATTCGAAAGTCTAAGGCTTCCTTTATAAGAAGGAAAGTTGATGATCTTAATTCCTCTCCCGCTGACAAATGCTTCTGCTCCTTAGCCAAAAACCTCTCCAAAAACTTCTGTAACTCAAGCTTTCTCCATCTCATTCATTATGGTGGTTCTATAGCTTGTTCTCCCACTGACAAAGCCACTCTCTTTGGCTCTCATTTTTCTGCCAACTCTTCTATAAATGATTCCAGCTCACCAGTTCCTCAATCTTTACCCCTCTCTAACCCTATGCCCTCCCTTATCCTTTCTTCACTCAAAGTTCATAAGGTTCTTCTCTCGCTAAAGACGAACAAGGCATCTGGTCCCGATGGTATCCCTGCAAGATTCCTTAAGGAGTTTGCAGATGAATTGGCTCCCGTGCTTTGTCATCTTTTTTGCCTCATTCTGTCAACCGGTATCTATCCTTCATCTTAGAAGCATGCTCTAGTTAAACTTTTTCCTAATAAGGGTGATCGCTCTATTACTTCAAACTACCGACCTATTGCCCTAACCTCCTCTATTGCTAGAGTTTTCGAAACTTTGCTCGATGCTCACTTCCTGAAACACCCTCAATCTAACTCACTTATCTCTGATCACCAGTACGGCTTCTGCAAGGCAAGATCAACTGGTGACCTCCTGTCCTTTCTTACTCATGTATTGTCATCTTCTCTGAGGAACTATGGGGAATCCTTTGTCGTCTCCCTTAGTATCTCTAAGGCTTTTGAAAGAGTCTGGCACAAGGCTCTGTTGGTCACACTCCCTGCTTATGGCTTTACCCCTTCTTTCTGTTCTCTGATTTCCAGTTTTCTTACTGACCGTTTTTTATCTATAGTTGTTGATGGTGCGACATCTACCCCCTTCTCTGTTACCAGTGGTGTTCCACAGGGTACTGTTCTTTCACCTACTCTGTTCCTTCTCTTCATCAATGATCTTCTACAATCCCCATCTTCCTTTCTTCTTCATGCCTTTGCTGATGACTCTACCCTTCACTTTTCCTCCGCCTTTTCTTAACAACTTTCATCTATACTCGTAATCAGTCTCGTATCACTCTTTCTTCTACTCTCAACTCCGATTTGTAGAGGGTATCTGAGTGGGGCACTCAAAATTTAATTAAATTCAATACCTCCAAGACACAGAGTCTTCTTCTCCCCCTGATAACCCTATTATCTTAAAAAGTAACGAAATTTACCCTCTTAATTCTTTCAACATATTAGGAATTCACATAGCCTCTAACTTGTCTTGGAGGAATCACATAATCGAAATATCTAAATCTTCATCCAAAAAATTGGGGGTATTGTTACGTTTCCGTCATTTCTTTTCCTCTTTACAGCTACTTAAAATTTATAAAGGTCTTATCCTTCCCTGCTTAGAATACTGCTCGCACATCTAGGGTGCTTCTTTTTATACTTAGCTCCTTGATAGGATTGAACCTAAGGCAGTCAAACTCATTAATGATTCTTCTCTTACTTCTAATCTGGATTCTCTCTCTCTTTGCCATAAGGTATCCTCCCTTTCTCTTTTATATCGCTACTACTTCCATCGCTGCTTTGATGAGTTGGGGAGTTGCATCCCTCCCAAAATGCCGAGGCCGCATAACACTCGCCAAGCGACCTCATCTCACAGGTACTGTGTGGAGATTTGTAGCTCACAGATTTGTTGGTGCAGCGACTGCTACTTCCCATCTACCTCCAGACTCTGGAACTCTCTCCCTCCTTGTCTTCCCTAAGTCTCATGACCTATCATCCTTCAAAAAGCAGATCTATTGTCATCTCAGGGCCTAGTTCTCCATATCTCAGGGTCCTCTGTACTTTGACTGTTGTTTCTGTCTGTCGTTTTCCTGTGTGATATTACCTCATCTCTGCTTTGTCCTTAACATGTTTCTTTTTCTTCGTCTTGGTGTTTTCTTGTATCCGGGCCTTTATTGATTAGGGCAGTTTTTGCCTGTCCCGGTGTCCCACTTATTTAAAGAAAGATAGAAAAAAAAAAAAAAAAAAAAAAAAAAAAAAAAAAATATATATATATATATATATATATATATATATGGAGTTCTCATATAACAGTGTTTCTATTTTACGACAAAGGCTGCTAAAAAAATATTTTCTTTTTGCTCATCCCTTTATTTTTCATTTTTATACATTCATAAATTTGTTTTTGTCCCGATAATATATTTAGTACAACAAATATTACGAGGGAGGATGTAATAAAAGAAATAGATAAATTAGAGGCTCATAAATCTCCGGGACCTAATGAAATTTATGCTCGAGTATTAAAGAAGTGCAAGGCAGAGCCTAGTTGTCCACTAACTGCACTATTCTATAATTTAATAAAATTAGGATTGATAATCAAGCAGTGGAAATTGGCAGATGTGGCACCAATATTAAAAAAATTCAATATAATTTTCAATATAACCAACTGTATATACAAAAAAATAAAACCATTAACTTGATAAATATTAGATACTGGTGTAATATTTTTATGTTTATATGTGTGTTTTATATTGTATGGCTTTGTTTTCTACAGATTATGTATTGATTGTTCATTTGCTCGTCCAGACTCACCTGCCTGCCCCTGTCTTGTCAGCAGGTAATATAGCAAGCTTTCTTCTGATAAGCAAATCTCTCATTCCCTATGTAAGCACACCACATGAGTACAGTACACTGTATAGGTACTATTTGCAGTTTTGTACTATATAGTAACACAGTACAGGTATTGTAGTGTATATATTACAGATATTTTTATGTATGTGCTGTTTTATTATACTGTACAGCACATGTACAGTATACTGTTCCTGTACTGTACCTGTATATTTTGTTAATATTAATGTTTTGGAATAGTATTTAGATTAGTTTTAGTAATTTCTAAGAAACATTAGGAACATAGGGTCCCCCTATAAAAAAAAATTTAGGGGACCCAGGTTCGACTCTAAGTGAATTCCGACTTACGTTGATTTTCAATTTAAGTCACCTTTCAGGAACAGAACCCTGACGTTATATGAGGACTCATATATATATATATATATATATATATATATATATATATATATATATATATATATATATATATATATATATATATGCTAGCTCACGTAGGTGCGACCCTTTGCGTTTTCCGAAACGCTGATACCAGTATTGTACATTCTGTGGTGCAGAGTTACAGGTTAAAATTTAGTTTTTTTTACTATTTCTTACTGTTTTATTATTATTAGGCTGGGAAATACATTTTTTTTATTAATAAAATAATAAAAAAAAAAAATTCAATAAAATAATGAAAATACTGAAAATTTTTATTTCTTAAAATTTTAATATTTTCGCATATACCCAGAAAAAAAAACTCGCCCAAAAAAAAACCGCGATGCACTGATTTCGTGATAGGTGAACCACGATATAGCGAGAGATTTCTGTATATATATACAGTATTCCCTCGCTATATCGCAGTTCACCTATCGCGAATTCAGTGCATTGCGTTTTTTATTGGCTAGTTTTTTTTTCTGGGTATATGCAAAAATATTAAAAAACAAAAATTTTCAGTATTTTCATTATTTTATTGAAAACAAATATTTTCATTACTTTACTGATATAAAAATGTATTTCCAAGCCTAACAGTAATAAATAGTAAAAAAAGACATAAATTTGAACATGTAACTCTGCACCATAGAAAGTACGATACCGGTATCAGCGTTTCGGAAAACCCAAAGGGTCACACCTACGTGAGCTAGCATATATTAAAATTTCTAGTAGCTTTATTATTTTATTGATAAAAAAATGTATTTCTTAGCCTAAGAATAATAAAACAGTAAAAAATAGTAAAAAACATAAAATTAATCATTTACACTCACAGTATTGCACCATGTGAAATACTGTACGATAGCATACACTGTATTCGTGTATTGGAAAATGCAAAGGCTCGCACCTATGTGAGATAGTTCTTGGAATGCTATTGGCTGAAAGGGTGGGAGACGAAGAAATCACAGAATTGTTTTTCTGTATGTTCTGTATCATGGGGTCTGACTGGCGTTTTGATTGAAGTTTGGTTCTCCCACCATCTTCCATTGTCTTGCCTCACTCGTTCAGTCTAACTGACATGTGCTGAGTTCGCGTTGTGCTTATTAATATGTTATGCTTCAGGGGTTGGGTTCTTTCAATAACAGTCTCCTATGCCTCAAAAGGCCCCTCTTTAATTTCAAGTGGCTCTTGCAGATCTTCTTTAACGTGTGATTTACAAGAGATTTTCTCTACTGGGGGAGCATCAGTATCATTTCCTTTGTCTTAATAGACTCCTCTTTAATTTCAAGCAACTTCTGCAGATCTTCTATAACGTGTGATTTACAAGAGATTTCCTCTACTGGGGGAGCATTAGTGTCATTTTCACAGTTTTCAATGCCATCCACCTCCATTATAGAAGGAGAAGGAACACAATTGGTTTCTGAACTGACCTGAATTGAGACCAGTTTGTGCAAAGTCCAAAGTATACTGTATTTCAAAACATCACTGATGGGATACTTGGCCTCTCCACTTCCATATTTTTCATAATGATCAAGGGTTTTCCTCTGTACTGTATATTCAATTCACTTTGTAACTGAGCCACGAGGAAATCGAAGAACCTGGCCTTACACTCGAACGTCTGGCAGCCTGTATGAACACATGAAAGCGCTCCAACAACTCTCACAAGAACATGATGATAATATGGTTCGTTCGGTGACCTGCAATCTTCTCGACGATGTCAGGTCATTACCACCTCATTCACCGTAAGTTTACCTATCACTTTCATATAAATTTACGCTTGCACGCTGTTATTAATAAAGTAAAGGATGGTTTGTTAACAGTACAGAGAGGGTTTGTACAGTAAACGTAAAAATAAATGTAAAATACCTATGTACATACAGGGTGATCCTACTTCGCGGAAATTCACCTATTGCGGTCGGTCCCGGAACCGAACCCCGCGATAAATGAGGGATCACTGTATATATATATATATATATATATATATATATATATATATATATATATATATATATATATATATATATATATATATATATATATATACAGTAATCCCTCGCTCTATCGCGGATTCACTGTATCGCGGAAAAAAAAGAAAAAAAAATTAAGATGATTATGACACCAGGATGGGCCAAAAAATGATAAAATAAAACAGCCTTTATCAGGCTGTAAAGAGAAACTGAAATGGAGAGTGTAATGACCTGTCAGATGTGAAGGGTTTATAAAAGATGTGTAATGAATATCCAGCTCTCTGCTGGGTTTTAATATACCTCTGCATTACTTTCATGATGTCTTTTCCAATAATTCTCCTTAGATCTTATTATTATTATTAATACTATTATAATTATTATTATTATTGGCAACAATAATTCTCCTTTGATAATTATTGTGGAGATTATTATCATCATCATTATTATTATTATTATTATTATTGTACAGCTGTTGGTTTATTTACTTTAATAACTGTGTACAGTGCCCCTCCCTAGTTGGCTGGGACAAAGAGAGTGTGGGGGGTTGGGTAGAATAGAATGTTGGAGAGAGAGAGAGAGAGAGAGAGAGAGAGAGAGAGAGGAGAGAGAGAGAGAGAGAGAGAGAGAATTTTTATTTATTTTATTTTATTAACTTATTGCACCAAGGCGTCAGACATTACATGAATTCATACAAATAATGCTTCAAATGGATACAAAACCAAGAATAGAACATAGTTTACAGGGAGGTGTACACATTGATAAAACATTGCTGCATACTAACACACAACTCACAGTATGGCAGCAGAGAGTACATTATATACAAAAGTAAAGCTCAGAGAAACACAGAATACACAAACAGAATTATACAGCAACATACAGAAAATATATGTATAATTCAATATAATTAATGGCCACCAAAGTGAGGATAACGAGCAAGAATAACATCAAGGTTGTCATCATTAAGTAAAAATGAGCAGATCTGTATTAAGTTCTGACCTCGTGGTAAAACATCTCTCACTGTGGGGCACTGAAGACAATAGTGGTCAAGAGTGTTAGCATTAGGACGGTCGCATAATTTACAGGAGGTGTACTGTGGCATATCTAGAGTCTGGGAGACCTGCCATAAAGGTTAATACCCCATTCTGAGCCGAGCACTAACTACATTGTTTTTCCACACCATTAACCCGCGTCTGCGATACTTGTAGTGACTGTGAAGAAAGTGATCATGGTGCTGTATGGACACACTGTTGGCCCTCTCTGTGTCCCTGCGCTGGACCGTCATGGCAAACCCAGCTGAGTAGATGATGTTACGTAGGCATCGGAGGGAGGGCTCAACGTCCACAGCATGCCCATCCAGCATACAGGCTGCCTTGGCAAGACGATCCGCTGTGTCGTTGCCAGTCAGCCCAATGTGAGAGGGCGTCCATACAAACAACACAACAAGAGAAGCATTCTGAGCGGCCGCGAGGCGACATAGTATATCTCCCACAGCACGGCCACAGATGGGTCTTGGCGAGGATAGGGCTTGTAGGGCCGATTGGGAGTCACAAATTATTACCCCATTCACTCGTCGTCGAACAAGGAGAGTCACGGCATCCAAGATGGCATTCAGTTCACAGTAGGTGGAGCTTGACAAGGTGGGTAGTCTACGGCCAATCCATGAATCAGCCGGCACAGGCGGCTCCATGGTGGGGGAAAACACAGCACATGCCGCCCTCCCATCTGCTTGCACAGAACCATCAACATAGACGTGGTGTGCTGCAGGGACAGACGTGGACACATCAGCGATAGTCTCCAGAGCTAACTGTCTCTGCATGGGGGGATAGACATCCTTCGAGGTCGGTGTATATGTGACAGCGGGGAGGGGGACACGCCAGGGTGGTAAATCTGGGACAGCCGCCTGCACTGGCAGGTCGATGTCAAGGCCACGGAGAATGTCACTCACCACCCTGATAAGGTTATGACCTCCTGCTCGAAGTGGGAGCCTGGGTGCATCTGGATCCAGGGACGTCCTCATGACAGCAGAGAAGTACGGAGCAAGAAAGGGGTAGTGAAGACACTTAACAGTACAATAGGACACATTGGCATAAATCCTCTCCACAAGAGGGGGCAAGTTGAGCTCCAACTGCATACTCACAATACGGGTAGAGAGAGAACATCCCAAGATAATTCTCATGACTCGATTCTGGAACTTTTCAAGTGGCTCGAGAGCTGGTCTAGGAAGTTGACATAAGGCAGGAGACAAATAGTCGACCACTGACCGAAGTAGTAGGATGTAGAGGGTCCTCGCCACTGGAATGGAGACTCCTGCAGCATTGTTGGCAAGCCACTTGACAGGTGCAAAGCGGGGCTCCAGACGGTCAAAAAGGCTCTTCACAAAGGGATGAATTCGTTGACGTGCAGGTATAGCTGGGGTGATCCGGACTGGTGCACCTAAATACGTGTACTGTGTGCAGTGAGGGATGACATTACCACCCATGGCGAATGCGGGCAGTGCTCTGCAGTTGCGTGAAGTAAAAATCCTGCTTTTTTCTGGGGAGATAATAAGGCCACAGGAGGTAGCAGACACGTAAAAATCATGGAGCATGTGCTGAAGGTCGTGAATTGAGGTCGTGTGGATGCATATGTCGTCCGCATAGCAGGTAACTGTAGTACCGGGGATGACAGGAAGGAGGGAGAGCAGACAATGCATAAGGATATTGAATAGAAAAGGACTTAGCACACCCCTCTGAGGAGTACTCAGTTCAAACTGATCATAGGAGCTATACGACCCTTTAAAAAGGACACTTGATGTTCTGTTGCAGAGATATCCCTGTATCCATTTCAGTATGTTCCCCCAAACTCCAAAGTCCACCAGCTGGTCAAGAATAATTTCCCTGTTGGCTATATCGAAGGCAGATTTGAGGTCCAGGAAGGCGACCACACTGGTGGGAGAAAGACGGGTGTAGAGTTCAGCGAGGCAGTGATGTGAGCTCCGTTGTGGGAGGAAACCATAAAGACTGGGGGAGAGTTTATCCTGTAGACGGTGCATGAGCCGGGCAAGAAGGATTCGTTCAAACACTTTGCTGAAGCAGGAGGTGAGGGAGATAGGCCTAAATTTGTCGGTTCCAGGTTTTGGTAGAGGAATAATAGTGCTTCTGGTCTAGGCAGAGGGCACAAGCCCCAAGCAAAAGCAAAGATTGAAGAGCTGCAGTAGGGGGTTACCAGGAACTTTCTGAAGAAGACGGAGAACTTGATATGTAAGACCATCCTCCCCAGGGGCAATAGTCTTAATCCTAGCAAGAGCACGTCGTAGTTCATCCTCTGTGAATAGGATGTCATCCTCTTCATCCGTCTGTAGTACTGCACCCATTAGGCGGAGGCTACCAACACTGCGGTGGGTGGAGAGAGCCTCTTGAACGTTCCCAGGAAGGTTGCAAGTTTGTGACTGTGCTGACCAGGTAGTAATGAGGTCCTGAGCATACTCAAGTGGACTGTGGTGTAGAGCACAGGTGGGTTTCTTCTTGACAGCCTTCCTTATAAGATGCCACATAGTCCCAGCGCTAGTCTGATGGTTAATACTATCCGTAAATTTCTGCCAATACTCCGTGTGCACGCACTTCTGCAGGGCAACCAGATCATCCCTCGCCAACTGATATTGGTGCAGGTGGTCAGGGGTGGGCTGTCTTTGAAAGGAGAGTCCAGCATCCACAGCTGTCCTTTCCGCAATGGGCAATACGCTGATCCAGAGTCCAGGAATGGGCCTCAGGGCGACGTGGAACGTGTGGTCTGAGAACATAATGCGTGTAGAAGTCATGTGTAGAATCCACCAGTGAGTTGTATAAGCTGTCTGGAGAAAGGAGATCAAAAGTGGGAAGGAGGTGAGAGATAAACAAAATATAAGTGGGGCAGTATTTGGGAGGGATAGAGATGTGGGTGCAGTGATGGGGGAGGGTAGCTGGAGTCTGAAGTATGGAGTATTTCAGGCTAAGGGCAACATGGTCAGAAAAGAGAGAAGGGATAGAAGAGCAGGAGACATTAGGTACCACAAGGCCCAGCTGTGAGAATGTGATCTACAGTACCCCCACGAGCGTGTGTGGCACCACCAGTATCCCAGCGAGTGAGGCGGTAGCGGCGGATGTAGTCGAGCAGAGGCTTGCCACCGCGATTGGGAGTGGGAGATGAGTCACCAAGGGCGGGGTGTCTGGCGTTAAAATCCCCCATATAGATCACTCCACTGTCTGTAGGTATTGGAAGGGCTGGTAGATTAATCACACCTGGGGCAGAGTAGACATTGCACAATCGAAGAGTACCATTCCCGACAGTGATTTTAAAGAGCTGAAAGGTCATATCAACTTGTGCAGAAGAACCAAGGAGCGTGTGAGGTATGGAGGAATGAATGTAGGTAATGAGTCCTCTTCTGGTATAATGCATATATGAAACATACCCTGTGAGCATAGGAGCCTCCTCCCCTGGTGGAGCACCACCAGGAAAAGCCTCTTGTATGAAAATAACCTGCGGATGATGACGATAAACATAGGCTCTAAGTGCAGTGAGTTTAGGAGAGTGTCGAGAGAGAGAGAGAGAGAGAGAGAGAGAGAGAGAGAGAGAGAGAGAGAGAGAGAGAGAGAGAGAGAGAGAGAGAGAGAGAGAGAGAGAGAGAGAGAGAGAGAGAGAATCTTTAATTAACTCTTGTTCATTCAACCCAAACTACATTATTTATTGTAAAAATAATAGTTTAATTACAAATTCGCAAAAATAATGATATTAATAATAATAATAATAATAATGATAATAATAATAATAATAATAATAATAATAATAATAAAAATAATAATCTCCACAATCATCATCAAAGGAAAATTATTGTTAAAAATAATAATAATAATAATAAGATCTAAGGAGAATTTTTGGAATAGACATCATGAAAGTAATGCAGAGGTATATTAAAACCCAGCAGAAAGCTGGATATTCATTACACATCTTTTATAATCCCTTCACATCTGACAGGTCATTACAAGCGTGATAATTAATAAAGTTTTAAAAATTCATGATAAAACCAGAACTCGTAATGGGTAATGGATTTAAGCTTGATAAATTTAGGTTCAGAAGGGCAATTGGTGAAAATTGGCTTGGTAATACCGTAGAGTATCTGATGCATGGAACAGGATTCCTAGTAGGATAATAAATGTCAATATATATATATATATATATATATATATATATATATATATATATATATATATATATATATATATATATAATGATGATGATGATTTTTTCATATCGTAATCCTCTTTGTACTCGTGGAAAAAGTGAAAAAAAAAAAAAATCTTTTTCTTTTTAGTGTTCCTACTTTGCAGAAATTCACCTATCGCGGCTGGTCCCAGAACCGAAACCCCGCGATAAACGAGGGATTACTGTTTATATATATATATATATATATATATATATATATATATATATATATATATATATATTATATATATATATATATATATATATATATATAATATATATATAATATATATATATGTATATATATATATATATACACCTAGTTCGCTTTTTATGCATGTTTATAATCCGCGAAATTGGAATAACGCCCCTAGAAAATAATAGTAAAAAAATACGAAATTCGTGAATAACGCCCATGCAAAAAAATTAGAATTTTTTTTTTTTCATTTTAGTAAATAAGCGACCGCCTTGGAGGCATTTTTCCACCATTCTCCTCCTCTTCTACCGCTTAATGCAATCGGATATTATGAAGATAATGGAAAAAAAGCATGAAGAACAAACAGCAAACAAACTTGCGATATAATATTGTCATGGAAATAGCGTGCTAGGGAGCATCAGCTGATATGGAGGCGGCAAAACGTTTGCAGATAGAAGTTCGTTCTCCTGCATCCTCCTCCTCTTCTACCGCTTAATGCAATTGGATATAGAAGAGAACTGAAAAAAAGCATTAAGAACAAACAGCAAACAAACTTGCAATATAATATCATCAGGGAAATAGCGTGCAAGGGTGCATCAGCTGATATGGAGGCCGCAAAACGTTTGTAGATAGAGGTTTGTTCTCCTGCATCCTCCTCCTCTTCTACCGCTTAATGTGATCCGGTATTATGAAGAAAATTGAAAAAAAGCATTAAGAACGAACAGTAATCAAACTTGCGATATAACATCGTCAGGGAAATAGCGTGCGAGGGTGCATCAGCTGATACGGAGGCAGCAAAATATTTGCAGAGAAAGGTTCGTTCTCCCGCATCCTCCTCCTCTTCTACCGCTTAATGCAATCGGATATTATGAAGAGAACTGCAAAAAGCACTAAGTACATACTTGCGATATAATATCGTCAGGGAAATAGCGTGCGAGGGTGATACAGAGGCGGCAAAACATTTGCAGATAGAGGTTCGTTCTCCCGCATCCTCCTCCTCTTCTACTGCTTAATGCGATTGGATATCATGAAGAGAATGGAACAAAGCATTAAGAACAAACAGCAAACAAACTTGCGATATAATTTCGTCAGGGAAATAGCGTGCGAGGGTGCATCAGCTAATATGGAGGCGGCAAAACGTTTACAGAGAGAGAGTCGTTCTCCCGCACCCTCCTCCTCTTCTACCACTTAACGCGATCGGATATTATGAAGAGAATGGAAAAAAAACATTAAGAACAAACAGCAAATAAACTTGCGATATAATATCATCAGGGAAATAGCATGCAAGGGTGCATCAGCTGACACGGAGGCGGCAAAACGTTTGCATCCTCGTGTTCACCGCCATCATGCACGTCCCAGTGTATGCCTGTTGCCCACCGCATAATAGAGTGCATTAATTTGTTTACTGTACAGTAAATCTGTATACAATATCTTTTATACTGTACACTATTTGCATGTTAATATAAATAACTACAGGTCTTTCTGCTTTGTTATGTACTTCTAAAATATGTTTTACTTATCTTATATCTTTGGCATAGTGTGCGCATGTACGGTTGTGAAACGTATCTATGCCCATTGTCATTGTTTCTTAAGGAAAATCACTCGTTACATTATGCGAAAATTACAATATGCAGCACTTCTGAGAACCTATCTTCGTGTTATTCTAAGAATTAGGTATATATGCAATCTCAGTATTTTGCCTCAACCTATCAGACTACCTTATTCGAATATAATATGCACAGTCAGTAACCGATTTGAGATATAGGGATTTATTTTGGTTGATACCCTCATGACCTTGGGAAATTGCATTCTCTTTTTGATATATATATATATATATAATATATATATATATATATATATATATATATATATATATATATATATATATATATATATATATATATTATATATATCAAAAAGAGAATGCAATTTTCCAAGATCATGAGAGTATCAAACAAAATAAATCCATATAACTCGAATCAAGTTACTGACTGTGCATTCCATATTCGAATAGAGTAGTCTTATAGGTTGAGGCAAAAGACTATGTAAGTGAAATTATGATGCCTTCATATTTTTTAATATGGACATACATGTTGCATATTCAATATACTATTGTTATATACTCAGAATGTTTATTAAACTTATCAATGTTGTGTTGTTATTGAACATACCTAGTGCTATAAGGTAAAAATTTTGAAATTTTGTGTTCCAGACACAAGACACAGGAAAGTGTAATTGTGAAAAAAAAAAAATCTTAATCACATGAGATGTGAAAATGAATTTTAGTTAGGATTCGGCTCCGGTTTGCAATAATGAGCAGATATATCTCTAATTTCTACACTGGCACTACCTGATACGGTAGTGTAGTGATTACCAGGATCATGGACCTTCTAATCCAATTGTTTTGGAGATATCTACTGAAACTGAACTTGGCTAAAGGTCAACTCTGGTGAGGGCCTAGCTTGGCAGTCTTCGGTGTAGTTCCATTCTCCAGAGCTGCAAATCAGAAGATGTCTTCCAGACATCTTTGTGGGACAGACCAAGATTGGCAGTCGCCTTTCTTCTAGTCACGGCTATTCAGCCACGTAGCTTAGGGAACAACAGCATATCTGGTGATGTAGAACTTGAAACAAGTGTCCCTGACATTGGATAGCTGGTGTGGTTATGTGTACCCTGCCTGCCAGGCTTCATGTGACAGTTAGATAGGTAAGAGGTAAGGAGCTTCCTTATCATACTGAAAAAGATTCTGAGAGTACTGCAAATGTCGTTATAGAAAAACCATTATGAGATGGTGCATTTGACTCTGTTTGTAGGGCAAAGGAGCAAGCCTTGGCTTTACAAGACTCGCCATTTAGCAAGGGGATAGTATGAAGGGTACCACCAAATGGAGAGAAAGTGCTTGGTAGTGGACAAGTGGTGTCAGTGAAAAATGAGAGGACGAATCATAAGGGTCTGTTTACTGCAGCTTGGGATGGCAACATTGGATGATTTAATGTCATTAGCCATTCAGTGTACAAGTTGAAAGTTGGGTATTGCACATTGTCTTTGAGTAAGTCTATCTTCAACTCACAGAGGAAGATCTTAATGTTTTAAAATTGCATTACAGAGAGTAATGCACAATTATGAAAAATAATTAATGGTTAGGGGTAGCAAATATGTGTGCGAGTTGATTCATTTGGTTCTATTTCCTTCATTCCATTGTAGCATATTTACTGATATGGATTCTTATGAAAAGTTTTCATTACACTCATCTCCAGTGCTTCAGGTGTCATGGCTATTATCATACTTGTGACTTCTGTACAAATCAAGGGTCCTGGTTATTATTGTACTTGTGACTTTTGTCAACGGAACAGAGATTGATTTATTTTAAAATTGGCTATGCTCATGAAACTGGACTGTACGGTCAGTAAGGAAGAACTCCGTTGGACAGATTGTAATGGTCCAATCCCAGCTTACACTAAGGATTGTCCCATGCATAGGGAGACAACTGTGGAGGAGGAGATGGTACATACAATGAAGTTCTCTTATTTCACTCTCTTATGGCCAATAAAAACAACGTTGCTGCAAAATCATAAGCTTGGTAGCTAAGGGTTCCTCAGCAGATGCATATCCTGAAATCGTCTTTTCTGCTACTGTATTTTGTGTTCCACAACATTGACTTATATAACAAGGGTGAATATGCAGACTCAGGCTGAACCTGAGCTGCACCAGGTGGCCAAGTATCTGAACAGTGTAAATTCACTTCCATTCTAGAAAGACTGCACATGTGATCTACTTGAGGTCTGGTGCAATGTCAAGAGTGGATAGGATCAAATGTCCTTTTATTTCTGCCAAATCTTTTTTATTTGCACTGGCCTTGCCTATGCCTGATCATTACTAACAAGTAAAAAATGATGTCACCTCTATATCTATTCAGTGCCTACCAGTGGAAAAAGTACAGCATTTAAAAATTTAAAACTATTATCTCTAGAATTTATTTGCTCCACCAATTTTCCAAAACTCAATGTTGAAATTCTTGGTCATTATGTTTATTGTCACTCAAAATGTGTTTGCTGGCTGAAAAGGTATAATATACTCCTCATATCTGTATAGCTTCAAGCTTTTTATTATTGTTGCAATAAAAAATCACAAACACCTCATGTTTCTTTCTTTCTTTAACATTGAGATTTATATGGGTGAGATTTGTAGCTTTTAAAAGTTTCCAAAACAATGAAGATTTTTGCAGTCATTAGCTACAGTGGTCTGCATATATATATATATATATATATATATATATATATATATATATATATATATATATATATATATATATATATATATATATATATATATATATATATAGTATATATATGATAGATAGATAGATAGATAGATAGATAGATAGATATATATATATATATATATATATATATATATATATATATATATATATATATATATATATATATATATATATATACACGGGGTCACTGTTGTTCGTCTCCAAAATACTGAGCACCGAAAAAAAAAATTTCCCCATTTTCTCATTTTTTGTCAATAGAAGGTACTAATGGTGAATGGCGGCATGGGATCACAACGTCACGGATAGGTCCACATAAATTCATTGTTCTCTTTCTACAGATATTTATTTTTTATGCTATTCTCTGCCAATTATGTACTGCTTTGCCCAATTTTAGGTTTATTTTGCATGATATATGGCAGAATAAGGTAGTGGTATTCGTAAACATGTTGTATTAACGCTTGAGAAACATATGGAAATAATTCCTCCTTTCCTCCATACCCCCCCAACCATCGTCTGCTATTGTTATTTGGTGTACTGTAGGTACTGTACGTTTTTTCCTTTACTTTTACAGTATTATTACAAGTATTTCATTTCATTTTCGAATAGTTTTCCTTTATTTCTATTCCTAATTTATATATACATTTCTTGAAGTATAAATTTTAATTTTATGACATAGATGTAGGATGGCTGGTCTATGTAAGAAACTAATCACATTAATTCTAATGGAGAAAATAGTTCCACTGTTTGTCATTTCATTATTAGTTGGATTTTCATGGTCCCAATTAGCTATGAACAACAGTGACCCTCTGCTGTAGTACATTTGTGGACAGGACAATTCTAGCTTGCCTTAATCTATAAAAATTATTTCACACAAAGCTGGAGTTGCTGCAGCAAGTCTCAAACCAATACATAACCAAAGGTGTATTTTTCCAACTGAGTGAATTCTATGTATGGCTAATATATGTTGGAATATGCAGTATACTGGAATTATACTACAATACATAAATTTCCACACCAACATAACATACTGTACCTAAATTGCATTAAATCGAAAAAATCTTTGGCTTTATAACTGTTATTAACAAGGGAAATATAAGGAATTATTCATGTGTTTAATACTTATAAGGAAAACGCATTCTCAATAAGAATATACATCTTTAGAAATGTATGGGTATCATGCTATTTCAAATAGCATATGCAAGTTTGAAGAAAATGAACTTCAAAATATTGGTACTTGCATTACGTGGTCAATTTATTAATAAAAATTCTTACTGATATAATTGTGTCCATGCTGATATCTGAAATACTTTGCATATTTAAATGTTATAATCTAAATTTTTTCCCTTAAAGAATATGAGACTGAAAGCACTTTTTAGTGTACTCATACAGATCAATGTAATTACTCTAATGAACAAACTGCCAAACATTTTTTCTTCCCCACAATCTTTATAACCTTATTACCGATGAAGAGACGCAAGCCTGTGCATAATGAATAGTTGAAATTGTCTCTTCCACAGGTGTAGTTGTTGAAGACAGTATTTCCTACAATTGCTTAAGTTTATACAGTTTAGAACTACAGTTACATAAATGAGTAAAAACAAGGAAGTTTATATTTAAACTGCATAAATATACACATCAGACCAAAATAATGTGCTTCCCTGAATGTCAACTGAAAAAAAAAAAAAAAAAAAAAAAAAAAAAAAAAAAAAAAAAAAAAATATATATATATATATATATATATATATATATATATATATATATATATATATATATATATATATATATATATATATATATATATATATATATATATATATATATATAAACAATCTCCTCTCTTAAACGCGAGTTTAAATTACGTGAATTTGGAAAAACGTATACTAAACAAAATAATAAATTCATTTGAATTAAACGATTAATGCGAGCGAGAAAAAATGAGGTGCTGAGTTGAAGAAGGTTTGATCTGCCACGTTGGCCATTTTTGATATGTAAACCAGCGTATTCCCCATTCCCTCTTCTACAAGTACAACAATGACTTATGTGGAAAAATCATCCCAATAAGGTTGAAAATCCCATTTTGTAGAGGATACTGACCAACCGAATATTCTTGGATATTCGTTTCACATCTTCTTATGCCTTCACATCTGACAAGTCACAATACTACCCATCTCTATTTCTCTTTATGTTTTCTTCGTGCCAAGGCTCGATGAGGGTAGTTTTTTTTTTTTTCCTGTCCTGGTGTCACAATCATAAAAAAAACAAACAAACAAACAAAGGCACATGCTCTGGTTAGTGGTTATTAGGTCCATTTTTCTCTGAATAATCCAGTCAGAGAGTCATTATGGTTTAGCTGTGTCTTCCCCATGACCTGAACCTTGGAAACCAACATCAAGCTCCAGTATTCCACTGACAGTAGGTTGATATTCCCTGTGTATTCATGAAAAAACATGCCTCTATTATCAGGTGCATATGAGAGAGTCCCAACAAAGCGGTATGAAGTGTTGGTGACCTTGGTGAGAGTACAGCTCTCCCACTTCCAACCCTCCTATCACTCAAGTCAACTGCTCACCGCCAACACACACCTGTTGTCCACCGTATATAGAGGGAGTTAATTTATTTTTATGCTTATCTGTATATCTTTAATACTGTACTTGTTTATTTTTAGCTTACTTACATATGTATTTCAGCTTGCTTATGTACTTGTAAAATGAGTTTAACTAGCTTATTTCTTTGGTATGGCGTGTTTATACACGAATGTAAAACGTATCTATGTCCATTAACATTATTCCTTATGGAAACATACTTTAAATTATGCGAAATTTGGTTTACACGAGCCATTTGAGAACCTATCCTTGCGTAAAAAAAGAGAAGACTATATATATATATATATATATATATATATATATATATATATATATATATATATATATATATATATATATATATATATATATATATATATATATATATATATATATATACACTGAGAAATTATAAATTCTCCATGCAATAACAATAAATTTGTTAATTTTATTACAAATTATGTAGACCAATAAATTAGGTTTTCATTAACATTACAAGGAATACTCTTAGATAAATTAAAACTTGACGAAAAACTACTATTTACACAATAGTCCTCGTCATACTTATCATACAACAGGGTACAAGAAATATATAAACTGATTCTGAAAATAAATGCCAAATAAAATTTTACACTTGTACATTCTATTTAGAGATGTTCTGCATAAAATAATTTGGGTCTGACCAGCTCTTACCTAGCTGAATTACATAGGTACAGTCAAAATGGAAAGAGAGATATTTATCTAAATTCTGTGTCATTCAAGACATCATAATATGAGGTAAAACGGTGTATGAATAGTATCAGTGCTTTTACTGAAGTGGGTACAATGCAAGACTCTTCAAATTTATATGTTATAAAATTCCTTCAAACTATCATTATCCTAATATGAAAGAACTAAAAGGAAAAAAAGGAAAACTAAAGAAGTTCAAGGCCAATATGAAAAAAACATACAGTGTGTGGCATAATAATGACAAATACATAAGTGGTGATACAATTCTGCGTAGTTGCTCTATTTCTCTGAAATAGAACTAATGGTTCATTGTTATGGAATGATTTTCATTTCCACGATGATAATAATTTAATCTATTAATTGTTCATGTGCCATACATACTGGCTATCTGAATTTATGTTTCCTTTTCATATCTCCTCTTTGCTTCAATCAAGGTAAATAAAATACTGTACATCAGTGAAGAACCATAAAGGATAATAATAGTGCTTCACAAAGAGCTCTCAAGGAAGGACTGACTTACTGTTACAGTACTGATTTCTAGATATTAAAATTAGACACCGGATTATCTTAAAATATATCATTTGTGAAATTAACACTGTAAACTTATTATGCTATGTCCAGCTGTATCTATTTATGCCATATCCAACTGGTTCTCAATCTATTTTACATTTAGTTGTTTAGATAATGATCTGCTATTGGTGATTAGTAGGAGATTCAGTCTATGCCAATTCTGATTATAACTAAATCCATAGCATATACTTTGACAATGTGACACATAGAACCAATCATAAGGAATCATGACTTTATTAAATGCAAAAGACCATTAAACTATACATACGATACTGTAAATATTTTTTGTACTGATAATGATTGAGGTTATTTACTCTAAGAGCAAAGATGGTGAACGGATTTATCAGAAACGAGACTCACCAAGAACTAGCCAAAGACAACAGAAAATATGAAACATACTGACTTAACACTAAAGATTTCATGTAGTTACATTCAATTGTTAAAACTCGCACTTTTAAGAAAATAAAGAATTTTATTCCTAAGTTTAAAATTTATATAGTGTCCACTATATGAATCCAAGGTCTCTGTATAAGAAATTGCATTTTTGTAGTTTCTATGTAATCTAACATACTGCACCTCCTTATAGTGTATACACTAACAGATATCAAATGCTTGAAATGTTTGAATAGGAAATAGACTTTCAAACATTTATTCACCGAGTTGAAGCAGCTTAAACTAAAGAATCAATGGAAGAAGTGCTATCTTCTTATATGTATAATACAGAAATCATTTCCTCAAATTGCTTTTGGAAAAAGCACGTAACTAAAGTACAATGAGTGCCTCCTTATATTTTACTTGTAAATTAATGATCCAGGAGGAATCCTACAAAGGAAGATGATTAATAACAGTGACTGCCCTCAGCTGTGCTGAATCCGGATGTAAAATTAATAATATTTTTAAATATGATAATTACAGGCTAAATATGGAGACAAAATGGATATTACCACATATAGTAACATGTTTAGAACACTATATGTGCTTTATTATTATTTTATATAATTAGCATCACACTTCATTTAGTATATATATATATATATATATATATATATATATATATATATATATATATATATATATATATATATATATATATTCTACATATGCTAAAAAGAAGGCCCATTAAGTTAATCTCCTAAGATAATGGAAGTTGCTGCAGCACAGGTGACACAAATAAGTGCCTATACACCGTTTTTGTGTCACAATTAGTCCCCGTCTGAATGGGGGTAGACACAGACATGTTGGAGTCGGAGGATTAAGGCTTGATGCTTTCCCTATCAACCTACAGTGAGATCGAACTTGTGTTCGTTGACTTTTGCACTCTACTACTGAGATATTGCAGTTTTATGTGTGATACAATGTCATTTAGAGTGAATACAAGGAGTTCAGTTGGGCGTGGGGGAGGGGGAGGAGGTTACAGAATGACCGTGACCACACCAAAACAAAGAGGAGGCCACACGCAACAAACAACACCACAGCAACAACACAGGAACATGAAAGGTAGGCCTAAATTACCACAAATTACGACTGCAACTACATATTTAGATGAACAGAGAGCTGCCAACCAGGAAAACAAATGTGCAGGTGGGTCAAACAGGATTTGTAATCATACTAATAACTAAGAATCAGGACCTAGAGATTGGATTGCCTGTGACGGCTGTGGAAAGTGGCATCATTGTCAGTGCGTAGGAATGTCTAGGGAAGTTCTAAACTTCTTGAGATAAAGATGGCAGAGCATATAACTGTAATGGATGTTCAAGTGATGTTCTCGATCTCTTTACTACCAAGAAATTTCTGAAAGATCTTGCGAGCAAAATGAAGGAAATAGAAAGAGAAATCAAGGAGAAAATAGAAAATCTTGAAACTAAAACTGATTACTGTGAAAATGAAGACTTCAAGGATACTGTTGAAAAACAAATAAATGAATACCACCAAGATGAAAGACAGAAAGACCCCAGGAGGCCTAATCTAATCTTGTCAGGAGTACCAGAATCAACGACTACAGACCCCAATGGAAAATTCAATGATGATGTAATATTTCTAAAGAAAATAGTCAAAGACCTAGGTGTCGAGGGGGAAATAGATGTGAGGACTGTGATACAACTAAATCACCGAAATCCTCAACCTACAGCAACAGGATATACTCATTCACAAGATAAACCCCGGCATCTTAAGATGATGCTTTGAGAAGAGGAAATGAAGTGGAAAATTCTACAGGAGGGAGACAAACAGAAGGAAATGACAATGCCTATTCGACAAAATGTAAGAATCATGCCAGGACAGCAGCAATCAGCACGTCAATTTAGCCACAGAGAGATATGGAAAAAAACGAATTCCTGAGGAGGCGGGGAGATATGAGGAGGAAGTGGATTGTAGTGAGCGGGAGACTGAAAATTGTAACAGTACCGATTGCAGAACGAGATATCAAACAAACTTCAGCTCAAACCCCTCCCAAACAATAAATGGAATCTACAGAGAAAACACCAACCCAGGTTTAAGACCCCCTTCCGGGTCATGGACCCCAATCTTTGTAAAGGATATTGAGGAACTACCTTGTATCTACACAAATATTGATGGTATTAATACCAAAAATAAATGTGAACTCTTAGGTTTAGCTATTGTTAAGGAGAAACCAAAATTTATTTTTATCACAAAAACAAAGTTAAGCTCAGCAGAGTCATCTGCCTATTTTTTTGATTGCAATATTTATACAGTGTATAGGAAGGACAGAATTAATGGAGCTGGGGGAGGAGTTGCAATTTTAGTTAGGAAATACATATCTTCAATAGTGTTCGAATACGGTTCAAGATCAGATTGAGGCAGTTTTTCGTGAAGTGCACTCTGAGGGTAATATTATACTACTGGGGTGTGTATACAGGTCACCAAACTCCTCGGATATTTACAATGCAGGCATAAGACAGACTCTTGGATGTAAGTAATATTAGAGTTAATCAAGCGTTAATTTGCAGAGATTTCAATTTTAAAGAAATCGACTTGGAAAACCTTTTATACATGGAGAACCACATAGTGAACAGGCCAAATTTAATGAAACCTGTCAGGATGCCTTCCTCCATCAACATGCGACAGAGTTTTCCAGAGCCCGAGGAAGTGATACTCCATCCCTGTTAGAACTCATCTTCGCCAAAAATGAATCAGAAATAAGCAACTTACAGTACAAAGCTCCAATTGGAACCAGCAATCACAATGTCCTAGTCTTTCACATGGCTGTAGATGTGCTATACAGTATGATAGATTTAGAAATAAGGAACTTTATTATAAGGGTAACTATGAAAAAGCAAACATAATATTTAATCAGGTAAACTGAGATAATCTTGGAAATAAAAGTGTTAATGAAATGTGAAGAGGATTCACAGAAGCATACAATCGAGTAATTGAAGCCTGTGTTCCTTCACAAGTAACAAGACAAGATGAAATCAAACATATCAGGTCTAAATGGATGACTCACAGAACCCTTAGAAAAATTTGACAGAAGGAAGCAGCCTGGATCAGGTACCGTCGGAGAAGAACACACGCAAAATACAGGGCATATCAGAGGGTAAGGAATGAATCCACCAGAGCTGTTAGAGAAGGAATTTACCTATTTGAGAAGTTGCTTGTACAGGATGTTAGGATAAACACTTGTGCCTTCTATGCATATGCTCGAAGTAAAACCAGGTTAAAGGAAGCAGTGACAAGGCTCAGACAACCAAATGGAATATTAACACAAAACCCCCAAGAGGCATGTGAACTATTGAATAAGGAGTTCCAAAAAATTTTCCTCAAAGAAACAGAAACCCACATTCCTAATGCCGAAAACCGATTTGAGGGTGAACAACTGAATGTTTGTGACTTCACGGTAGAAGTAAGGAAAATCTTGGAAGGCCTCCGAGAATATTTTGCTCCAGGACCGGATGGGGTCCACCCCAAAGTGTTGAAGGAGTGTGCCTCTATACTTGCGTTTCTCATGTGGACACTTTTCAAACAGACATTCACCAATAAAGAGATACCAAATGATTGGAGAAAGGCGAACATCACCCCAATCTACAAGAAAGGAGATAAAACAAACCCACTTAACTACAGGCCCATAAGCCTAACTTCAGTCCCGTGTAAAAGTATGGAGAAACTGCTCTAACGAAAAACTGTCGAACATCTAGAGAAAAGTTGTCTTCTTGGCAGTTCACAACAAGGATTCAGATCTGGGAGATCATGCTTGACACAGCTTTTAGAGTTCTTTGAGGAGCTTGAGGACTTGCTAGATGATGGTGATTATGATGACATTGTTTATTTAAACTATGGGAAAGCTTTCGACATTGTACTTCATCTTCGCCTACTAAACAAGTTAAGAGCAGTGGGAATCTCAGGAGACATCTTAGCATGGGTTAAAAACTTTCTCTGCAGGAGGGTTTAGCGTGTTTTCATTGGAGGCACATATTCAGAATGGTTACAGGTCTGGAGTGGAGTACCCTAGGGAAGTGTACTTGGGCCAATACTTTTCCTAGTATTTATAAACGACCTAATGGAGTCTGTGCAGGCCAGTAGTAAGCTTTTTGTCGACGATGCTAAACTATTTAGAAGAATCAGGATGGAGATATACTTCAGGAAGATATTAGAAGACTACTAGAGTGGACCAGACGGTAGCTCCGTAATTTCAATGAGGAAAAGTGTAAAGTGATGCGTGTAGGAAGGAGAAATCACGAATACCAGTATTATATGGGCAACACCCCACTAAACGTCACTGAGGAAGAAAAGGCCCTAGGTGTATTTGTTACCCCAAACATAAAGCTGAAACTACAAGTAGCTAAGGCAGCAGCCAGTACATATTCCACGGTGGGACTTCTTAGAAAAACATACACCTTTCTGGACAAGGAAATATTCTACTGTTGTACAAGTCTCTGAGTAGACCCCGGCTGGAATACAATAACCAGACGTGGGCCCCATACACCCATTGAGATATTAACAAGTTTGAAAAAGTGCAAAAAGTTAGTCCCTGAACTATCTGAATTACCATATGAGGAGAGGCTGACCCATCTTGGACTTACTACACTGGATGAAAGACGAATATGGGGCGACATGATCCAAACTTATAAAATACTCCACGGTATCAACTCAGTCAAAGATGGTAAACTTCTGCAACTTGCAGCAGCAAAGGACAGGTCAAATATCAGAGGACACAGCCTGAAGCTGGTAAATCTCAGACACCGAACCACCAAGAGGAACAATCTTTATTTTCAAGAATTGCAAGCCACTGGAATAGTCTCCCTGATGACATTGTAATGAGCCAGAGTGCTAACTCATTAAAAAACTCCTACGACAAGTATGTTGAGACTGAAAGACTGAGATGAGGCCCTCTCTATAAGCACTGACTCCTATGCCTCTTTAATTTCATTAGGTAAACATCTCTAGACATAGGGTCCTTTTGAGTCCTATACATCAAGGGTGGGCCCTTATACTTCATCTAAAATGACTTGCCTCCAGAATCACATGGCATCCTAACTTCAATTGTGCCACATAACTTTAGCTTGAAAATTATCTTAAGTATTTCCTAGATCAAGAGGGAGCAAACTAATGTCTCACACTATTAAGATATGGGAAAGGACAATACAAAAAGAGGCTAAAGGGGAAAAAGTTTAGCTTCATGCATGGAAGGTTAACAATAAAAGCAATGTTTATACCAAGAGAGATATTTAAAAAGTATGGATAAAAGTAAAATGAATTACATCTACTTGTTATAATGAATTACATCTACTTGTTATAACTTTGGTAAATTTTGCATAGGAGTAGTGGTGCATCAGAGTGCCACATTAATACTGTATACTTTAAGTTTATGATTATTGTACTATTTCAGGACGTCTGATAGCGAGACCAGTCTATGCACTTGCTGATAATATGTTAAGAGACATCAGTAAGGAAGGGCTACAGAGGAAGTTGGAATCTGAATAGGATCAGGACGGAATTATATAACTGTTGTTAGAAATGAGAAAATGAGTGGATTAATTTAAAGTGCTGGGTTAACATATGCCATAAGGCTGAAATTTTTAGAATGAAGGAATAAATTGTGTACAGACGAGAAAGCTCTTGCCTTGTATAGTACTGACTTAATTGAAGGTTGCTAATTTTAGAGACTTTCTCCATCTCGAGAAGTATGAATGATGATACTCTCAAAATAGGTTTTTCTCTATTTTGCTACAAAATACAGCTGGATACTCAGACTCAAATAAATCCTGGAACATTTAATTTACAATTTTACATTAATACAATGTAAATGTGCTGTACTTTGCTTTTATAAGCTAGCTGAAGAATTATGAGAAGTTTTCTGATTCTTGGATAGATATCAAGGATAAAATTTCAAAATAAAACAGAGGAGGAAAAAGTACTTCCATGTTACAGAAAAGAACCAAGAGACAATCTTTCTGTCAACACCATACGAAAATAGACTCTTTTCAATGGCTTTTTATAACAAAACTGTAGAAAGATAAAGACTTACAGTCTACAAGACCTTAAGAATTTTCCAAAGATTATTCTGTACCTAGCCCTTCAGTAATGTATATGTTAACAATATATAGTGTGATACAATATAGAAATCATCCTAGTTCAAGAAGAACAAGACAGTATATAAAGTATTCATCAGACACTTACTCAATCTTTTCCTGCAATTGCAATATAACTACTGATGATACTTGACTTGCGTCACAGTTCCGTTCCTGAATATAATGTAATCAGAAGTTTAGTGTAAGTCGGAACACACCTAAATATACACCTATGCTAATGCAGTAGTAACGTTTCTCCATTTTCCATGGTGATGGCTTTCCTTTTCTTCGAGGCACTGCCTGTATGGGAGATGCATTGTAACTTGAGGACACTGTAAGCCGAGGACCCCCTGTATATAAAATGGTACAATATAGTACTACAGTTCTGGTATTACTCCACCATAATTTTAAAAACTCAACTTTAAAGACTGCTTGGTAATAATGTATTCTGCCCTGTTTAAACTTTTGAAAGCTCCATTGAACAACCTAAGCAATTTATTCCACTCCCTTTTGGCTGCTGAAATAAAGCTTATGGAATACTGATTGGTATTAATCAAACAAAAGAAAAGGCATTCCTATGGCATTGGCTGCATTTCTGGTTATGCATGTAGGACGGAATGAGCCATGCAGAGGCAGATGTTAAGGGTTATTAACAGAGTGATAATTTTATACAGCAAGTAAAGTGAGCTAACAGCATCTCTATGCCACAAGTTTTCGTTCTTAATTCAGGAGTAAACAATTTAAGTGCATACAAGTTTTTATCCAATAATCTAAGATGAGAATCTAGAACCGATGACCAAACTGAAAAGCAATACTACAGACTAGAAAGTATAAAGGGATGAAATCAATTGATCATAATAGATTTGCAACAAAAATTCCTAAACGTCTTCCTCAAGATACCGACTTTTTGTGAAACTGGAGAATATATGCAACAAATATGTTCTTCGAAACTCATCATACATTCAAAAGATACCCCTAGAAACTTGAATGAATCACATAATATTAAGGGAACATTATCAATGCAGAAACTGGGATGTGGGGGATCAAGAATTCTGAACTTTGTGTTTTTATTATTAATATTATTATTATTATCATAAACCAAGCAACAATCTCAGCTGGAGAACAAAGGCTATAAACCAGTTAGCAAACTAAAAGGTAGCATTTGGTAATATGCAACACACACATAGGCAAAGTTTCATGATCTTTCAGGCCACATAAAATATTTTTCATCTTAATTTGGGTCAAAGGCCACTTCAAAAATGTGAAATTTACTTGAACATTAATCTTAGCCCCAGAAACTGAATATCAGTAATATTTAATAAAAAAATAAACACAAAATTACAAAATAAATCTTGCTCACAGGCCAGATTTATGTCTATTTTTTTTTTTTGTAATTATATATTACCGATATACACCAACTAATTTGATGACAAAAAAAGGCTCATTGTTGTGTCATAATTTGAGGCATACATGAAATTTCAGGACGAGAATACTTTGAAGGGAGACAGTTCTAAAGATCACCTGGACAAAGACAATGATATACAGTCATGGTGATTACATGAAATTGAGGATATTGGTGTATGTTACCTGTGAACTTTCAATGGTCCTTGAAACAGAAATGCTGTGTGTGTGCTTATTTAATGTAAACTAGATGTTACGTATACACATGGCCTCATTCCCCCTTGCAATGGGGATGGCAGAGACAAGAGATGCATATTCACCATGATCCACACATATCTCAACCACTCCTCTTAGCTCCTTGGGGATAAAGGGTTGCCACGTTTCCCACCCTTCCACCCTGTTTGGGTCACCTACAAGGTAGGTGAGTAAGGATATTCTATAAAGAGGCCCGACAGCTGCAGCTGCTTTACCCCCACCGCTTCATCACAGGGCAACTCCCTCACAGTTCACTGAGCTAGCAGGTGCGAGAAATCCCTTTGGCCCGCATCATCTATACACATTCTTCCTCCACTCATTCCTATCTCTTGCACGCACTCTTCTCTGCTCCATTGACTTTTCACATGCATTCAATGGCATTTTCACGCCATCCATTTTAGGTCTCCCTCTTGACCTAACTCCAATCACTTCCACACTCCACACTCTCTTCACTATTTGTTTATCACTCATCTTTTCCATGTGTCCAAACCAACTTAACAGTTTCTGATCTAACCTATCCAACAACTTACTTTCAACACCTGTTCTCTGCCTGACATCCTCATTTCTTTCTCTATCTATTCTAGATACACCAATCATAATTCTCAAACACCTCATTTTCATTACATTCAACTTGCTTCTTTCATCCTCTCTTGCATTCCAAGTCTCTGCTCCATACAATGCTGTCGGCACAAAAATACCTTCATATATACTTCACTGTGCATTCATTCCCAAATATATATTTCCCATTACGCTTTTCAACCCACCTCAACATTTACTTGCTTCCTTCACTCTGTGACTTACCTCTACATCCACTCGTCCACTCTTTGATACATGCGACCCTGAATACTTAAAACTCTTAACTTCTTCAAGCAACTCTCCATTCACTCCTACATTCAATCTGCAAACATTGACACTCCTCGTGCATCTCATTACTTTGCCTTTACCAATATTCACCCTCAACTTCCTTCTTTCACACACCCTATTAAACTCAGTGACCAAATTATTCAATTCATTCCCAGTATCAGCCACCAGTACAGTATCATCTGCAAATAGCAAATGATTCAATTTCCACAACCTTCCATCCTCACCCACTAGTTCCAAGTCTCTTTCTAATACACTTTCATTTACTTCCCTTACCACTCCATCCATATACCCATTAAACAACCATGGCAACATTTCACAACCTTGATGTAACCCTGCATTCACCTCAAACCAATCACTCATACCATTCCCAACTCACACATGCTCTACTATTTAGTACAAACTCTTCACCGCATTCAACAAATTCCACTTATTCCACAGTTGCAACACACTCCACAACCCCTCTCTATCTACCCTATCATATGCTTTCTTTAAGTTCATAAAAGCCCAAAAAGTGTCCCTACCTTTCTCCAAAAACTTCTCACACACCTGTCTTACTACAAACACCTGATCCACACATTCTCTTTCTCTCTTGAACCCACACTGTTCTCCCCCAATCACTTTCTCAGTACTTTTCCTAATTCTCTCGAACACTCTTCCATATACCTTACCAACTACACTCAACTAAGTCCTCTAAAACTACTACCCTCATACTTATCTCCTCTCCCTTTATGAATTGGAACTACACATGCACTCCTCCAATAAACTGGGACCCTCCCTTTCCTAACACAAACATTCAACAACCTAACCATCCATTCTACTAATGCCTCCCCACCTTTTGACAAGCTTTCAACATGACACCCATCTATCCCTGGTGCTTTACCTGCTTTCACTGCTCTCAAAGCCATATACACCTCCTCTTTTGTTATTTCTTTATCATTCTCATCACCTAAAATTGGCATTCTACATTCGTGTCCTACAGCCACAATCTCTACCTCTCTATCATCTTCCTCATTTAGCAGGTTCTTGGAGTACTGAGCCCATCTCTCTCTCACTTTTATTTTATCTACAAGCAATTGCCCCTCTGCTCCTGTCACCCTCTCCTCCCTACCAGCCTCACCTTTCCTCACTCTTTTCACTTTCTTCCAAAACATCTCTTTATTCCTTTCAAAATTCTTGGAAAAGCATCTACCCCACCTTACATCCGCTTCTCTCTTTGCCTCCCTCACCACGCACTTCGCTAACCTCTTTGCACAATACCTTTCATATGACTCTACATTACCTACTTGCAATCATAACTCAAATGCCTGCTTCTTTTAAGCCACTACTGCACTCACCTGCTCATTTCACCATTCACTACCTTTCCTTTTATTTCCACAAGTTAGTCTCCTTCTGCATACTGCCTCAGCACGCTTCAGAACTTCCTCCTTGAAACAACCCCTTTCTTCTTCCACTCTCTCCTCTACTTTTTCTTTCACTACATTCCGTGCATTCCTCAGACCAGCCTTATACTCACAATCTTTCTCTTTCTGATGTTACACTCCCAAAAGGCACAGATGATTCTCCACAAATCAATCAGCAGATTCCAGCAGGAAGGAATACAAGATAATTGAATATGATATATCTGTTGAAACCTTCAGCCACATTCATGTCTGTTGAATTTGGAGTAACTATGTCTACCTGGTCCACCGTTAATAACTTGAGGATTAGATCATGCTTCATATGGACTATCATCCCTAACCTTACTGCCATGGGTGATCCTTCTAGAAGCTTATGCTCCCAATGGCTTCCTTAGTGATGAATAAAAATGATGTAACTCCTTACTCTTACAGAGATATCATTAGGAACTGATAAAGTATGGTTTTTCATATGACACCAGGCCCCAGCAATCTTAGGAAAAGCAATTTTATAGCTTGTAAAGATAAACCATTACACAATACAAAAGCTGTTAATAAAGCAGATTATTGAACTGAATCTATAAACTAAAGGATTACTACTGTTATTCTGATGTTTAGGAGGTGTCAAGGAAAACGTTATGCAAAGGTCAATAATCCAGAATTTCAATCGTTTCTGAAACACTATCTAGCTATCTACCTTGGCTGTTTCCCCATTTAATTGGGGGGTAGCCGACATCAAAAAGAGAAACAATAAGGGGATTACTTTGCTCTATGGGCAATGATGAGGGAGCTAGCGACCATTCAGATGGCACTGCTGGAGTGCCACAGCCCATCCTCCCGGCTCTTCCACAACCTGTGGAAAAGCAGGGAGGATGGGCTTCAGAAACATTGGTTAAAATAAATAGGATAAGCCAAGGAGTATTCCAAAGCCATCGTAGACAATGTAGATAAAATTCAATTTGATGGAAATGGTCAGTAAAGATAAGCCAAAAAATTTCATATATTTGATGAACAGTTTCAGCTTCTTATACAAGCTGTTTGAAACTGGATAACAATCCTATTCATCAGAATCCTAAACGACGCTAGACAGTGGAAGGCATGCAGAATGATTGGCTGCTCTTTAACAGTACAAGAATAATCAAATGTAGGTAGGTATTCTTTCTGAACTTTAAACTTGGATTGTATAAAGAATCAAAATATGCAAAACGAAATGGAGCACATCAAAAAGGAGGGCTCTGGATATTGATGTAGACGACTAAACACTAGCAATTCAGTAATGTAATAACCAACAGCAATGACAGCCCAATACATGGGGTTATAACACGATTCCAAAGCAAAGAGATCCAGATTACAAAATGACATCAAATACAATCTGAAAAGTTAGCTAAATTTAAGACAAGAATATAAGAATAATCTCTGGCTCCGGATTATCATATGTTTTCATAGAGAATATAACACCATTCCTCTTACTTATAAACTGTAAGAGTCAGCCAAAATCTTGTACAGCTAGGAGGAAGTAGTATATATAAAAGCTTCAGCAATAGTAATAAACACCAAATGCTTGATATTAACTCAGTATGAGAGAAGAATATTGTACAAAAGAGACTCATTATTTCCCAGCAAAAACATAAAACACCCAATATCAGAAAAACGAAGGCTTTATTTAAAATCGCAGCCCCAAAATATAAAAAAATTATAATAGCAGAATGCATACACAACACAAAAATAATTTTAGTTCTCATATGCAGTAAACTCTGAAGGCAAAGTAACAGTAACATTATTAAAATTGACTCATTCCACACTCTGTCCCAGTAGTACAATATCACATATTATGGTGTATTAAATCCCAACCATGGATCGAAGATTACCAAGATGCACTACACAGACATTACATTATGTCAACTGTACAAATTCTATCATTCAATAGGGCAAGAAGAGAGAAAAGAGTACAAGTAAACTTTCTGAAGCAAGGAAACCAGTCCACAATTTTAAACAAAGCACAAAAATCTCTTCATGATTTAGGAGCAGAGATATTATAAGTAATATTTCAGTGTAATATAAACCAAGAAATATTATGATATACACAAAAAAGAGAAGTTAACAATTAACTCCTAACTTAAAATGAGATAACATGACAAAAAAAGGGAGATTAGTACAATGTGGGACAACTTAACTGCTTAAAGTATACAGATAAAGTGAAGACATACAAATATGCTAGAGTGCACAAAGGGCAAACTGAATTATAAAAAAAGTAGCACTACATAAAATAATTAAACCATCTTTATCATAGGGTAATGCTTTTGGTATATTATCCCTCCCAGAGAGCATATAAATGGCAATGGAAAATGTTCAAAGAAAAATATGCACAAGCATCAGATCAGTATACAGAACCAACAAACTAGCATTACACCGGAAGGAGGTGGGGGGGGGGGGGGCAAAACTACATGCTGGAATTCGACGCCTGACATGAGAGTAAGAATTATTCTAAATCAGACTTCTTACAGCTAAGATTAAATTTTAAAATTTATAATTAAAGAGATAAATGAAGAGACGGCAGCCTCTTCTTGATATCACAAGGCTTAGAGTGAAATATATACCGTTAAAGGCATATATACAACAAACACTAAGAAAGCGGTGAAGTAAGACCACCAGTTTTCTAATGATGGCATAATGTAATATGCAGTAACAGATCCAAAATCAAAGAATGTTGTAAGAAGTAAGCACATGATACACAAACCCATCTTTACAGCATGGAATAAAATGGAAAAAATCCTCTGAGCTACTTTGGTCATGTTAATAGGTCAGATATCGTTAATGTGCATTGCACACATAACTACAGCTAGGATGCAATTTAAGTTAAAATTAATAGTGTAATACATTTAGAACATCTCCCCTCAAACATTCAATCTTGGTAAGCCTTAAAATAGACCTCTCCTTCCATAGTTTACAATATACTAAAGCATTTTACTCCCTCTCATTCTTATTCATCTCTATTCCTTACTACCTACTACTTTTCAATCAACTACAAAATACAAACTTCTTTCATAGGATTATATCAGTTGCTTTTAGTCACGTGCTACTAAACACCAAGTATCACAACTATTAACAAAGAAAAATTAACCATTTTCAAAGCAATATTCCTAGCTTCCTTCATGACTTTACTTGATCCCCATCATTTTAGTTTCTGCAGTTAGAATAATAGGTGCCATTTACATGCTAAGTCCAGAGCTCCTTGCAAATTACCTTTCACATAACGGTAGATTAGCATTAGACTCTCACCAGAGCAGCAGTACTAAAGTAATAAACTGATACATAAAGCTAAGCATATTTTCACATGAACATCTTGGTGATACATAGGAGAGAGTACTGGTATCATCAGCCTTATGCTAGTCAACATAAATACAAATAAACCAATACGATAAATTAGGCAGAACTATGATGTCAATAATACAAACCTGGGTAAGATCCATAATGCTTTCCCAACTGTTCTCATTGACAAATGATAAAAAAAAAATTTGATACCCTTATAAGCTGAAACTGATTATTATAACCTTAAAGCAATAACAGTTTGAATATCTGTTTGAGTGAAATGGTTTATGGTCCTATTTAACATTAATAATAAAGCTGGAAACCTTTACTAACTCTGTTGTTCCCCTTAGACTGTACTCAAATTTTCTTAAACTGTTAAAGAGATAAAATAACTCGTACTCTTCTCTAAAGCAATACTCCCAATTGATGGTCTATTAGCACTGTAGTATAATCACTTATCACAATGAATCCTCTTTTTACAACACTGCACAGATAATATCTCATAAATATAGCATAACAATTCAGCACACACTACAGAAGCTGGAATAAAAGTTGACGTAAAATAAAAAAAAAATTAACTAGCAAAATGGATTATTAAATAGCTTTGCATTTTTAATTTTACTCTGTTATTTTAAAACTATATAATTGAGAATGGTGAGAATTATTTGTCTACAAAAGGACAACAAAACTATGGAGAAGTTTGTTAATGTCAAGTACAGCAATTCTTTTCAAAACAATTTTTTTAATGTAAAATGGCAAGTAATGGCAACAGATTTAAAAACTTAGATGCTTCCACACAGGTACTGAAAATTAATATTTTTTACTAATTATCGATATCGCATTTATCTTTGAGATTTGTAAAGGCGTTATCATAAAAATAGGAAGTAACACAAACAGACTTCTCTGGTGAAGTTGATGAGGATATTGTAACTCAACACTTTCATTAACAGCTTTTAAATAATTCATTCTGGACATCCACATAATTTCCTTTTTTTTTATATAAAACTGAGTATGAGACAAGCAATAGATATATATATACTTGGTCTCTGACTGATATGAAATATGCATACTTGAAAAAGACTAGAGAAAAATCTAAATGTATACGGTTTCAACTGGTCAAGAGTTAAGTTTGGAAGCCGTGACATATACTACTCAGTCAGTGGGTATCCAAGTGAAGCATTATAGTATCTACAGCAGGCACATATAAATACGGTAAATGAAAGCGATCTGAATGCTTTCACTACTCCATACTTCCACTTAATAGTAAAGTTGGGCAGAAATATCCATTGATATCATATATAACATATTTTTAAAATCACTGTACTGTATATTAAAATCAATTCTATTCTGAATCCAAATGACAAAAAGTAACATTATTTTGCAAAATTCAAAGTATTCAGTCATCAGCTCAACCACTTTCAGTCTTCTTTATAATTTCAAAAACATGACCAAGTATCCAACCTAGTAAAGCTAACTTAAAAAAATAAATAAATAGACATATACATCTCAATAGAAAAAGTATTTAGAAATATATATAACATTCTTACATAAACTTGAAAATGTACATAAAAAACTATACAACAAATATCACACATGATACTATATCTACGATATTATCTCAGTATCAGAAGTTATGGCATTATTCAACCTTTATTATTTAGGCTTGAAGCATGGAACAAAGCATAATACCTTTACCTTAATCAATATGACACTAATGAGGATGTTGCAACAAACAGCATGACTTTGTGTGTGCGTGATTTTCATCCTGTCAAAGGTCTCAAGTCTACTCTTACCCTTTCATCCAAACTGCCCATACTAATGCTTGGGTAAAACCCACCCCGTGGTAATGCCACTTCTCTTCTGCCAATCATTTGCCCATTTCGAGTAAAAAAGACCTGAAAAATATAAAGATGATAAAGTGCAAATTCTAATGCACTACCTCACATCCATGATAGAGGTGATGAACAAGAGAAGAATTTCTTAATAGTTTAAGGAATCCTGAAAGTAATGCACACCATGCGTTACCAACTCTAAATATATATATTTCTTCCAAATTTCCATGAGAAAACTATAAACTGATTCCATCCCCTACTAGGAAAGGACTTTCACGCGTGAGAATTAAACCGAGATTATGACTTGTGCCATTCTACCAAGTAAGAGTGGAAATTACGATCTAGCTTAGAAAGGCCCTTAAAAATGAATAAAAATAGTATCCTTGTCAATATAAATGTCATGTATTTATTGATAAATATTCTTCATGATCATTAACATCTAACTAACAATAACAAGCACAGACACTTATGTACCTCTAGACCCATTGCAGTGATAAAGAGAATTCTAGCTTTTAAAGCAATGAAATATTAAGACTACTTTAAGAATTACGTAGTTATATACGTAATTTACAAAGAAGCATATTATAAATAATAGCTTTGCCTTTGCATGCTTTGCTATCTATTAGTACAAGAGGATACTACTATTAAAAAGCAAAGAATCATAATACTGATAATCAGGTATATATTTATATTATTACAAGTACAACACTCTTTTAGATTCTCCTACAGAATTTCGCATGGTTCACTGACTATGAGAAGACACAATAATCTTCCTTTACATGTTTATATATTTGTGTATTTAATCACACGCATACACCATTTGCCACTCTATCAGTCCATTGCAATATCCTGTAAATATTATGAAAATAAAAAACTTGTCTTATCACAAGCTAAATTTATTTTTTGTAATTATTAAAAATCATCACACAGCTATGTGCTGTGCAACAGACGTAGAAACCCTTAAATCATGCAATAAATATCGAAAACTCGGCTAACTATGGATCTGAGTTTCTCATACATGAACCAATAGCTAGTTTGAGGGTGACTTAGGAACATATATATCATAAATCACTCAGTAATAAATCTGACAGCGTACTTGTACTTTTCCCCCAACAGGCTGACGTCTTGATGTTTGAAGTGAGTCTTCTTCCTCGTCTTCTTCCTCCTCCTCATCCTCAGAGTCTGTTGTGAGAATGTGATCATGGTACTTGGATCGACGATAATGAAGATAACGGGAAGATATAACAGGAGGTATGGCTGCCTGAGGATATTGTAGTAAATGCTCCAATAAATCATCACATTCCAAAGGCTCAGGACTTTCTTCTTCCATACTTCCCCCTTCACTGTAATGTGAGAGAGAGAGAGAGAGAGAGAGAGAGAGAGAGAGAGAGAGAGAGAGAGAGAGAGAGAGAGAGAGAGAGAGAGAGAGAGAGGAGAGAGAGAGAGGAGAGAGGAGAGAGAGAGAGAGAGAGAGAGAGAGAGAGAGAGAGAGAGAGAGAGAGAGAGAGAGAGAGAGAGAGAGAGAGAGAGAGAGAGAGAGAGAGTCAATGAGCAAAATTTCTGGCAAAGACACTGATCATAAAATAAAAGATTAAGTGGTTATTGGTATTTTAGAGTAATAAGGGAAAGTATTCCCAAGTGAATCTCTGTTTCTCTTTGTTTTCTTTCTCATCATTTTTAGGACATCAATACTCGGATTATTCTACAGCCTGTCTTTTTATTGTTTATCAACCTCACATTTCTGTCTTGTCCATAAGCTGCTACTTTTGCTTAAATGTTTTCTCGGTGCCTGAGCCCTATGAGGGCAATTTTTGTTTCCATCCCGGTGTCACATTAATAAAATAAATACAAAACACATATGTATCATAATCAATATTTCCCTATGTCTATGAGAAGTAAGAAAACCTAAGTGGTATTAGGATTTGAAATTAAAGTTGTGTGCTCATTTGTAATATGTATATTACACAATAAGAATATATAACAATAGTAAGATGGGATAGAAAGCAAGAAAAGAGCTGGTTTCTAAGATAGCATACAAAGAGAACATCTTACCTATCATAATTACACACATAATCTCTTGGAAATATTATACCACAGCCCATGACATCTCCTTTATGGCAACGTGGTCCAAATAAAGAACCGACAGTGCTACCAGTGAATACTCGGCCATCATCAGCATGATAAGCTATACTTCCTCTGTTCCATCCAGGGTGACGATTTTTTGGGTATTCCTTACCAGGAAGAGAAAAAAACCAGTCATCCCACATCTTACACGAGTTAACCAACATGTGAATTGAATATAAAAAATAAAAAAATAAAAAAAAATTACCATACGTATAGTGTACTGCATAATGAAATGATTTCATCTTTAAGCCAGATTGTTTAAGATTTTTTTAACCTTTTCATCAACGTTTTCTTGGTTCATTGTTGCTATCATAAAAAAATATAAGACATCATATTACCACTTGTGTCTGGCTGTGAAATAATAATGTCCTTGTCAGGGGCAGCCCTAGGGGGTTAGCCAGAGGAATTGCTTTTCTCAACAAACATGCTGAGAATTATCTAGAAGGTTCGTTTCTCTCCCCCTCGTATATTTCATAACTTTCATTGTTATAGCCTTTGTATCACCATACAGGGTATCCTCGACCTACGGGAGTTCCGTTCCTCATGACGGTCATAACCTGGTTTTCCTAGCAAGTCAGAACACACCTATATAAGCACCTATGTCACCCATCTATGTTAACGCAGTAATAAACCTCATAATCTAAGACCTAAAATTACAACATTCTCTGACATATGAAAACGTATTTAGGATTAAAAAAAACACAGGGAGGTTGTAAATATAAAATACTGAAATGAAATAGTAACACAAAAAAGAGAACAATTCCTTACCTTTACTCCTGTCATTGGCTTGCATACTGGAAGGGGCGTTGCAACTGAGGGAGAGACAGGCTTTTTGGGAGGAGGAAGCTGGAGAGGGAGGAGTACCTGCAGCAGGTGCTGGAGACACTGGAGCAGGTGAGTGTGATGAGGCATGTGAGTTTGGAGAGGCAGGAGAACCTGCAACAGTTGCTGGAGATACTGGGGCAGGTGAGTCTGGAGAGGCTGCTGAGGTAGAGGGTACACAATCATTTGTTGGCCTACACTTCCTTGAGGAAATGTTCCAGGCTAGTCTGGAAGGATACCCTCTTCTTCTCCTCCCATATTTCCTTGTAACACTACAGGCAATCTATGACCTCTCGGGTGGCTTTAGTGTACCTAGCAGTGTTGGGGTCCTCAGCTTCAAAAATAGCCAACCCTTCCTCTATCATGGCAAAACCTTCTGCTAAACCCTTGCTTGTAATTTTTTTGGGCTCTCGGGTTGGCATTTCTTCCTCCTCTTCAATCATCTACTTCTCAATTTGAATGAGGTCCTCAGCAGATAACTCCTCTCCATGAGATTGCAGCAGCTTTGTGACAGCATCAGCTCCAAATAAAGCTGCTTACTCAAGGCAACACTGTTGTTGATGACAGCCTCAACTGTCTCCTCAGAGCCATGAAAGTCATTATCAAACTGGGGAAACAGTTTCTTCCATATGCCATGCAAATTCGTCTGCGTAATTTCATCCCAAGAATCAGTAATGTTCTTGACAGCTTTAAGAATGTTGAAATATTTCCAAAATGCCTTGAGAGTCAAGTTCTTGTCCTTCTCAGTTGCAATGAGATCCATAGTGATTGTCCTTTGGAGGTAGTAGGCCTTGAAAGAGGCAATGACACCCTGATTCATTGGTGTAACAGATCAGTGGTATTAGGTGGAAGGTAATCCACCTTGACAGTAGCATAAAAGTAATCCAAATAGGCAGGGTGACCAGGGGCATTGTCCAGCACTTGCAACACCTTAAATGGCAGGCTCTTGGAAGCACAGTACCACTCCACTTCTGGCACAAAAGTGGTGGCTGAACGAGTCTTCGAAAATCTGGAGTGTTACCCAAGCCTTTGTGTTTGACTTCTGGATGACAGGCAACTGACCCTTTCAAATGCCCTCGGATTTTCTGCTAAGTACACCAACAAGGGCTTCAGCTTGTAGTCAGCAGCAGCATTAGCCCCCAAAAGCAAAGTCTGTCTCTCCTTGGTGGCTTACGGCCTTGTGCTGTCTGCTCCTCCTTGGCAATGTACGTATGACCAGGCATACGCTTCCAGAACAAGCCAGAATTGTTCAGCACAGTAACCCCCCCTCCCTAATTATCTGAGCCAATGCAGTAGGAAAATCACTTGATACTCTTTCATCACCACTAGCAGCTTTACTTTGCACCTTCAGGTTATGCAAATAAGTGAGAGCCTTAAAGTGCATAAACCAACCTCTACTGGCAACAAACTCTTTACTTTCACTCTCTTCCCCCTTTTCACGATCTTAAACAATCTTTCGACTTTTTTCCTGAATCAACATACGGCTCACTGGGATAAGCTGTTGATGATGGTCATCAAGCCAAAGCACTAATAACCTTTCCATCTAAATCATTGGCAACTACAATGCTTAGTTATCACAGTGGACTTCATAGGAGCAGAACCTTTCATTTGTTCAAGGATGCGATCTCTATTCTGAATAATTGTTGCCACGGTCGAACGGTTTAACCCTAGTGATTGGCCAATGTAGGTAGCAGTTTCTCCTTTTTCACAGCGCATTCTTCTGCCAGGCTCAACCAACTGTTCCCTCACAAAGCTCGTATTTACGACGCAAACCAAGTATGTCAAAATGGATTTCTTAATGATCTGTGGTAGATGCATCGCAACCATGAAATGTTGTAGGTCGAGAACCTCGTAAACCGATGACAACTTGTATTCTTTTTTCATTAATATACTGTACAGTATTGCTAGAGTATTTTCATATTTTTATACCTTTTTTTTCTGTGGAAAAAAAAAAAAAAACACACACACACGACCACCACACACACACCTGCCCTCATAGGGCCTGGCCACGAGGAAAACAAAGTAAATAGAAATAAAGATGGAGAGTGCTAAGAGATGTGTAACAAATATCCAGGAATATTTGGTGTAGATGTAGGCATAGCAAAAGAACCGTAACTGAAGGAAGACTTAACATCGAACTGTCTTGAACAGTCATTTTTAAGTACAAAAGACTTTCAGCTGTAGTACTGCAACGGGCAGCTATGCTATGGGACAACCTAGTACATGGATATAAGTATTCAGTCATTTTCTTAATTAATTTGGCAACCTTTTCATCTTTTTTTATATTTCTTATTTCTATCATTGTCTGATTTGTCACAGTAAATTTCACCATTTCCTTAGTTTAATATTTTCATAAACTTTGTTACTGAGCTATGTCTGGACTGTTCATTTCTTTTTCTGCTGGTAAACTTTCATGATATAGAAAAAAAGTATCATGTTCCATTTATCGCGGGGGTTCGGTTCCGGGACCGGCCGCGATAGGTGACTTTCCGCGAAGTAGGAACACCTAAAATAAAATAAAATATTTTTTTCCTTTTTTTTTTTTTTACACTTCTTCCACGAGTACAAAGACAATTACGATAAAAAAAGATCATCATCATCATCATTATATATATATATATATATATATATATATATATATATATATTATATATATATATATATATATATATATATATATATATATATATATATATATATATATATATATATATATATATATATATACAGTGATCCCTCGTTTATCGCGAGGGTTAAGTTCCGGGACCTGTCGCGACAGGTGAACTTTCGCGAAGTAGGAACACCTTAAATTTTTTTTTTTCCTTTTTTTTTTTACACTTCTTCCACGAGTACAAAGAGGATTACGATTAGAAAAGATAATCATCATCATCATTATATATATATATATATAATATATATATATATATATATATATATATATATATATATATATATATATATATATATATATATATATATATATATATATATATATATATATATATATATATATATATATATATATATATATATATATATATATAATGGGATTTATTATCCTACTAGGAATCTACGGTATTACCAAGCCAATATTCACTAATTTCCCTTCTGAACCTAAATTTATCAAGCTTAAATCCATTACCCATTACGAGTTCTGGTTTGATGATGAATTTTTAAAACTTTATTAATTATCACCCTTGTAATGACCTGTCAGATGTGAAGGGATTATAAAAGATGTGTAATGAATATCCAGCTCTCTGCTGGGTTTTAATATACCTCTGCATTACTCTAATGATGTCTATTCCAAAAATTCTCCTTAGATCTTATTATAATTATTATTATTATTATTATTACTGTTATAATTATTATTATTTTTAACAATAATTTTCCTTTGATGACGATTGTGGATGTTATTATTATTATTATTAATATCATTATTAGTACGAATTTGTAATTAAACCATTATTTTTAAAATAAATAATGTAGTTTTGGTTGAATGAACAAGAGTTAATTAAAGATGTCTCTCTCTCTCTCTCTCTCCAACATTCTATTCTACCCAACCCCCCACACTCTCTTTGTCCCAACCAACTAGGGAGGGGCACTGTACACAGTTATTAAAGTAAATAAACCAACAGATGTACAAACAATGATGAGCTCATAATAATAATAATAATAGTAATGATGATGATAATAATCTCCACAATCATCATCAAAGGAAAATTATTGTTGCCAATAATAATAATAAGATCTAAGGAGAATTATTGGAATAGACATCATGAAAGTAATGGAGAGGTATATTAAAACCCAGCAGAGAGCTGGAGATTCAGTACACATCTTTTATAATCCCTTCAAATCTGACAGGTCATTACACTCTCCACCTCTGTTCCTCTATACAGCCTGAAAAAGACTGTTTTATTTTATAATTTTTTGGCCCATCCTGGTGTCACACACACACACAGAAAAAAGAAAGAAAAAAAAAATAATATATATATATATATATATATATATATATATATATATATATATATATATATATATATATATATATATATATAATAATAATAATAATAATAATATTTGGCCAAAAAAATCGCGATACAGTGAATTCGCGGGAGGTGAATTGCGATAGAGCGAGGTATTACATATATATATCTATATATATATATATATATATATATATATATATATATATATATATATATATATATATATATATATATATATACTGTATATATAATGGCATTTATTATCCTACTAGGAATCTACGGTATTACCAAGCCAATTTTCATCAATTTCCCTTCTGATCCTAAATTTATCAAGCTTAAATCCATTACCCATTACGAGTTCTGGTGTGATCATGAATTTTTAAAACTTTATTAATTATCACCCTGATAATGACCTGTCAGATGTGAAGGGATTATAAAAGATGTGTAATGAATATCCAGCTCTCTGCTGGGTTTTAATATACCTCTGCATTACTTTCATGATGTCTATTCCAAAAATTCTCCTTAGATCTTATTATTATTATTATTATTATTATTATTATTATTATTATTTTTAACAATAATTGTCCTTTGATGTTGATTGCGGAGATTATTATTATTTTTATTATTAATATCATTATTATTACGAATTTGTAATCAAACCATCATTTTTACAATAAATAATGTAGTTTTGGTTGAATGAACAAAAGTTAATTAAAGATCTCTCTCTCTCTCTCTCTCCAACATTCTATTCTACCGAACCCCCCCACACTCTCTTTATCCCAGCCAACTAGGGAGGGGCACTGTACACAGTTATTAAAGTAAATAAACCAACAGATGTACAAACAATGATGAGCCCTTAATAATAATAATAATAATGATGATAATAATCTCCACAATCATCATCAAAGGAAAATTATTGTTGCCAATAATAATAATAACAATAATAATAATAAGATCTAAGTAGAATTATTGGAATAGACATCATGAAAATAATGAAGAGGTATATTAAAACCCAGCAGAGAGCTGGATATTCATTACACATCTTTTATAATCCCTTCACATCTGACAGGTCATTACACTCTCCATCTCTGTTTCTCTTTACAGCCTGATAAAGGCTGTTTTACTTTATCATTTTTTGGCCCATCCTGGTGTGTGTGTGTGTGAAAAAAAAAAAAAAAAAAAAAAAAAAAAAAAAAAAAAAAAAAAACACACACACACACACACACACCACCATCACACACCCCGCGATAGGTGAACCACGATAGAGTGAGGGATTACTCATGTATTCCAACTGCAACTCTATCATCTTCCATTGCAATTAGTTCTTTATATTCATAATGCACCCAAGTAACCACACTTGTGAAATATATTTCCTTCTGAGTCATGATTGCTCAGATGGAGGTTTATTAAACCTTTTCACTAGAACATTTTATATTTTCTGAAAATTTATTATTATCGTTATATTCAAAATGGTTTTAAACTAATTTTACTGTGCAGTAAATAGAACTTATAACATGATTGTGGAAAACTGTATAACGAATCACATATAATTCAGACAGAGGTGTAGTAAACCTGCGTACTGTTATATGTCACTTTAAAATAGCTATAGTACTGCTATATCATATACAGGGTACTGTACATGTAATTCAAACTGCATCAGGTAATGCTGAAGTAATATTCAGTTATCTAGGCATGGCTTAAAGTACACGAAAGATTAAGAATAGATTATATGCAAAGTGCTGACACCTTTAAATACTTTTGACTATAAACAAATATTGTCTTACGCAGCTTGTGGTGGAACCAACTGTTTGTGTAAGATGAAGGACAACTGTATGTACATAAAGTTGTTAGTTTACCGATTACCTGGTGAATACTGTCTACAATTTTTTTAACATTACACTCAATACATATATAGTATTCAGCAGCTGCTAAACCAGTCTCCCTACCATATTTCTAAACCTGTCTATTCTAAATATAATGCAGAAAACATAGCACTAAGGAGCAGAGAAAAAGTTATTCAAAGCAAGTGTAACTATCACACTGTAAAATTCTGCTTTACTAAGATTAAATTTTTCCTATTTGATAAAATGAGTTATGATTAGAATCCTTGGAATTTGCAAACTAATCAAGACTGCAGAAGTAGCTACAGGAAAGTGCATACTGTCAACTGTTATATCCTTGACATGACTACTACCTGCTATCAGCATCTGGTTTATAAAATTATGCACTAACACTAATAGCTCTTTGAAGCAACCTGAAGGTTGAATTCCCTGAGCTATGTTCCACGTCTATGAACAGGTTCTTCTACATAAATACTAGTATTACAAGTAATTACTAAACAGATTAATTTATCCACAAAGACAATATTTAAATAGAAGTTCTCATTTCTGACCTGAAATTATGATAGTATTATGTAAAAATCTCTTTCATATTTAAACAAAACTATGGTAATATAGAAATTAACATATTATATGCTAAACAAATACCATCAGTCACTAGTCTGCCCCAAAATATATCTATTATATCAAAATACTGAATATAATATTTTCCCATTTGCAGGTAACTGCATATGGAAATTTGAATTATATGCGTCTTAATGTCCCTATGTTAATACCTATGGTAACTAAGATGCCGAAAGTAAGATTATTAAACACAGACTTATTTCTTCTTTTAACTGTCTAGTTGGTAAAGATGAGAAAGCTGTATTTTGTTTTTACATATTCAACCCTAAGTCACTTCACTAATTCTCGTGCATTTTGTGTTTTGTGACTTATTAAAGGTTCAGACCTTAAACAATAGGTCAAGTGAGATTAATTTTCTTAACGGAAGTTGTGAAGAAATTCAGGTGAGGTTCTGACATCATCCTTGTACATTTTTTGCGTCATTTGTAATTCATTCAATCATTTAGTAATTTGTGTTGCTCTGGTGCAGCAGTTAAATTTTCCACTTTATCTTAATTTACTTTGTACTGAGTAACTTGGATTTACTAAGAAATTATTTACTCATTTAGGCAATTTGTTTTGAATTCATGCATTTTATAACTAAAATATAGTAATGTTGAACTTTAAATAGTATTTTTCAGTAGCCTTAGGAACCTAATATGTGAAATTTGTGAGATATATTATCCAACAGTTATCCAATTAGTCTGTCTAGGTAATTTAGTGTTTGCTTATACTGGTGGAATTTTGCTAAATTTTGTTATGCTGGCACGCTGCATTCAATAAATCTGTGTCATACAGATACAGCCAGTACACTTAAGTGTTTTACACAGCCCAGTAATTAGTTCTTTTTGACTTCTCAGTACTTTTATGTCTTCAAATTGTTTATGGGGTGCTAGGTTAATGATTTCAAAAAGTCCTCCACAAAAAATAAATTAAAATACGAGTACAGAGGGTCCTCGATTTATAACAGGGTTCCTTTCCAGAAAAGTGTTGTAACCCAATTTTCATTGTAAGTCAGAACACACCTGAACACAAACCTAGGTCCTCCACCCATGCAAAAAATAAATAATCTAAATCAAAGAAACAAATTCTAAGTTCCTAATCTAAGACATAAAAATAGTAAAAGCACACTTTACAATATTTCTTACCTTTACACGCATAATCTAAGACATAATGCAGGATTGCTTACCTTTACTTGTGTGGTTAGCATGCACACTGGAAAGGTCGCTACAAAGGAGTATGAGGCAGGCTTATAAGGAGGAAGCTGAGAGGCAGGTGCTGAAGAGACTGGGGCAGGTGAGTCTAGAGAGGTAAGAGTACCTGCAGCAGATGCTGGAGATACTGGGGCAGGTGAGTCTGTACAGGCAGCTGAGGTAGAGGGTACAGGATTTGTTGGTGGGGGCTCTACCTTCAAGCAGAATTGGTCCAGGCAAGTCTGGAAAGATGCTGTCTTCTTCTCCACACAAATTTCCATGTTACACCGCGGAGAATCCATGACCCCTCTGACGACCTTAGTGTACCTGGCAGTGTTGAGGTCCTGAGCCTTGAACTTTGCAAACCCTACCTCTATCAGGGCTTAAGCTTCTTTTATGTCCATGCTTGTGAATCTCTTGGGCTCTGGGTTAAGTATTTCCTCCTCTTCTTGAATTACGTCCTCAGCAGATAACTCCTCTCCATGAGATTCCAGCAGCTCTGTTACATCAGCAGACACCACCTCCAATTTGAACTCCTTACTCAGGGTGACAGCCTCAATTGTCTCCACAAAGCCACAGCAGTCGTTCACAAACTGGGGGAACAGTTTCTTCCAGACAACATTCAAGTTCATCTGCTTAACTTCCTCCCAAGAATCAGCAATATTCTTCACAGCATGAAGAATATTGTACGGCTTCCAAAACTCCTTGAGAGTCAAGTTCTTGCTCTTCTCAGTTGCCCTGAGTGCCATAGTAATTGTTCATCGGAGGTAGCAGGCCTTGAAAGAGGCAATGACACCCTGACCCATTGGCTGTGACAGGGAAGTGGTATTAATAGGAAGGTAAACCACCTTGATATTAGGATGAACGTCATCCAATTGGACAGGGTGACCAGGGGCATTGTCCAGCACTAGTAACACCTTAAAGGGCACACCCTTGAAAGTACAGCACCTCTCTACTTCTGGCAAAAATTGGTTACTGAACCAGTCCTCAAAAATCTGAAGGGTTATCCAAGCCTTCTTGTTGAACTTCCAGATAACAGGCAATTGACCCTTCCAAATGCCTTTGAGTGATCTTGGATTTTCTGCCAAGTAAACTAACAAGGGATTTAGCTAGATGTCTCAGCAGCATTAGCCCCCAAAACCAAAGTCAGTCTCTCCTTGCTATCTTCTCCTCCTTGGTTACGTACGTACAACTAGGCATACGCTTCCAGAACAAGTCAGATTCATGCATGTTAAATACTTGTTCGGCATGGTGACCCTCCTCCCTAATTATTTCTACTAATACACAGCAAAACTTTAATGCTGCTTTCTCATCATTACTAGCAGTTTCACTTTGCACCCTTAGGGTACGCAAATTAGCACGAGTCTTAAAATGCATAAACCCACCCCTCTTGGCAGCAAACTATTAACTTTCACTCCTTTCCCCCTATTCCTTTTTCACGGCATTAAACAATATTTTACATTTCTCCTGAATCAACAGGAGGGACACTGGTATACACCGTCGAAGCTGGTCATCCAGCTAAAGCACTAATAACCTTTCTATCTCAATCATAAGGTGATTTACTGCTTAGTAATCACAGTGGACATCATAGGAGCAGAAGCTTCACATGTGTAAAGATGCGATCTTTATCCTTAATGATTCTCGCCATGGTTGAACGGGCTAACCCCAGTGAGTGGCTAATGTTCATAGCAGTTTCCCCCTTTTCCAAGTGTTTTACTATTTCTACTTTAACTTCAATGGTGATGGCTTTCCTTTTCTTTGAAGCACTGCAATCAGAAGAATCACCAATATGCTTGGGAGGTATAGAACAGGTCAATAACAAGTGAACACGAGTGAAAAGAACGAGAGATTGGATACGCACGAGGACAATATGGCATACAAGAGTGAACTGAGCGACGCTTCTTCTTCTTCTCAGTCTAATGCCGCGTAACAGCATATTCTTTTACCACGCTCAACAAACTTTTTCCCATGAAGATTATATTTACACCTATATAATTAGTAATTTTGTAAATTAATTAAATCTAATTTCTTCAAATAACCAAATACATAAACAAATAAACATAAATAAAACCCTTACCTTGATATATACATATACAACAATGCTGCGTGACGACGTACTCGTCTGCCATGCTCAACAAACTGTTCGCATGAAGATTATATCTATAGCTATGTATTTTGTAATTTTGTTAATACATTAAATCTGAGTCTTTCCAATAACCAAATAGATAAACAAATAACTAAATAAAGCCATTAAATTTATATTTATATTAAGGGGGTTCTCGATTTATGACAGGGTTCCGTTCCTGACAGCTGTCTTAACACGAAAATCATTGTAAGTCGGAAAACACCTAAATTCAAACCTAGGTTCCCCATCAATGTTAAAAATTAATACTCTAAAACATAGAAAAATAATAAATAATAGTAAACCTACACTATACATTATTGCTTACCTCTACGTGTGTAATCTAAAGCATAAAAATAGTAAAAGTACTTTATCCTTGATGATCATCGCCATGGTCAAACAGGCTAATCCCAATGAGTGGCCAAAGTTTGTAGCAGTTTCTCCCTTTTCCAAGTGTTTCAGTATTACAACTTTAGGTTCCATAGTGATTGCTTTTCTTTTCTTCGCAGCAATGCCATCAGAAATATCATCACTATCCTTGGGGGATATAGTAAGGTCAATAATGAGCAAATATAAGCAAAACTAACGAGAAAGCAGATGAGGACAATAACAATATGGTGGGTGAGAATAAACTGAGCTGTGGTTCTTCTTCCTCTTCTAATGCTGCTTGCCAACGTATTCTTTTTTGACGCTAAACAAACTATTTTGCATAAAAATTGTATTTATGGCTAGGTGTTTGGTAATTTTGCAAATAAATTCAATATAATCCTTCAATATAACCAAATACATAAACAAATGAATAAATATAGCCATTAACTTTATATATATGAATACAGCTGTGGCGTTAGCTGTGTATTCGTCTGATAAGCTCACAAGGTGTTCAGCACATGCGCAGTTTAAATTTACTGCACCAGCGAGGTAGGTCGGAAATAGATTTATTAATAATATATTAATTATTTATTGGCCTATATGGTAACAACTTAATAGTGTGAGTCGGGGATCACGTGAATCAGGGATCCCCTGTATACTACAGTGCTGCTAACTGTGTATTCGTCCGCCATGCTCACAAACTGTTCATCACGCGAAGTTTGTATTTACCAAACAAATCAAGTAGGTCGAAAAATTGCTTAATTAGTAATTTATTAATAATTCACGGGCCTGTGTCGTAACGACAAAACATTGTAGCTCTAGGATCGCGTACACCGAGGACCCCTGTGTGTAGCTCTAAGAGCCTTCGCACAACCTGAGAAGAATGTGGAGAAACCGTCCTTCAGAAAACACCTTTCATTATCTTTAATAGATTCACTGCCTCTCCACCTTTACTTTGGTTTTATCGTCATACTTTTCATGGTAAACATCACATGAGCACCATGCACTTTGTGACAGAATAAAAAAATTTCTAGGTGATCAACAGTGGAATATATGTGACATATATCCCACTGTTGGAATTTAACCAATGATATTAAAAGCATATCACCTTTTAAAAACATGGCTATAAATTTGATGACATAAAAGCAAAATCTACTATAAGTGAAAATCTTACAGCATTAGCAAATTATTGACCTTATATATATTAACAAAAGTACCTTTCTAATATAACCAAACCTTTAGTAATAGACCTTCCTAATGATGCCTACAAAATATAGCCATGTTACTCTTATTAACAAATGCAGGTAGCTGATTCCACCAGTATATCAGGAAAAAGAAAATTGATCTTGGGTAATAGAAATGGGCTTTAGGATTGTAGTAGAAAATATTTCAGAATTTTCAAAGCATTTCTGAAGTAATAGGATATACTGTTGCAAGATATGAACCATCCTTAAGCATATAAAGTACTTTAATATAAAATATCAAGTAAAGGCCAAGGTTTATAATCAATACATAGCTTTAACATAAGAAATGCTACAGCCAAAGCCACTACTTATGGCTGAAGAAAAAACTAATAATACTAAGCTTAAGTACTACATACATTTTGTATATATATATATATATATATATATATATATATATATATATATATATATATATATATATATATATATATATATATATATATATATATATATATATATAAAACAGGTATAAAAATTTCCATTTAGTACCAAAACCCTATACAATAACACAATGAAACAAAGAAAAAACGCTAATGCCATACTACCTTTTTAGTAAGGCCAATAGTAATGTATCCTGATTTTCCTGGATCTACAATTTCCATTTCAAAATAATGTGAGGTTGTGTTGAGAGGTACTCGAGCCTGAGCTAAACCAACGTCAACTAAGCTCTTACCCCGGCCACAATACTCAAGCATCTGAAATTACATACAAATATCAACTGCTGCTTGTTATAAGTATGTTCAAAGTGCGTGCAAGACTACATGTCACATACATGATCTCCAGGTGGATGTTTCAAAGGCATAAGGACATTCTGGTCTTTCAGGCTGTAAACCATACAAAACTGAAGAGAGTCATACTGATATTAGTTGTCATTACTAATTCTTATCTTTGCCATACTCTTTAAAGGATGGCTTCCGATGGAGTAATCACCGATACAGAGTTAAAGAGACAAGGAAATGGTACACAAGAATACAGATTGAAGTAGGGAGAAAGAAGAAAGAGCAAACAGACAAACGTGGGATAGGTTAGTTTAATTAGTACTCTCTATTTTGTAAAAATATCATACCAATTTACAACAGATAACTGTCATATTCCAAAGTTTACACATTATTAGCATGAAAAAATTAAACATCAGCATAAGGTTTGCAGCTATAAACAATGGAAGTCATAGTAACTTAGCTGAGATAAGGAAACTGAAAGCAAAATACTCTCTAATACCAGTAAATGGGTACAGATGCTCCCCAACTTACGAACGAGTTACATTCTGAATGGCTGTTCATACCTGAATTGTTCATCACTTGCTATTTTGTATGTATAGTACTGTATTCCCCCTGAGGGAAAGAGGTAGAATACTTCCTCCGTGTTCCCCTATGGGTCATAAAATTCGATTACATGGGGTGAAGCGGGGGACTAGGAATCCCCTTCTCTGCATAGTACTCTTACAAACAGCCAAGAGATGTGAGGGTATTCTAGCAGGAGAGATCCAGCCTGAACTCTAGTAACTGGGTCTCTAAATGTGCATGGTTGTGGAGTAAAAGAAAGAAAGAGGGAGGAGATAGGGAGTATGTTCGTTGAGAGAAAGATGGATGTGCTTACACTGAGTGAAACTTAAGAAGAATGGGAATGGTGAGGTGACATTTGGGAGTGTGGTAGGTAGGTTGTTTGGAGTTGAGAGAGGGTAAGGAAGAGAGCAATTGGCTTTGTTGGTAAGGGAAGAGATGAGAAGGTGCTTGGTGGAATGGAAGGAAGTATCATCTCAAATAATAATGGCTAAAATGAGATTGGGAAGCGTAGTTTGAGCATTTGTGAACACATATGGCCCTGGCCATGAAAGAAGTGAGGAAGAGAGAATAAAATGTTGGATGAAATTGAACAAGTGTGTCAAAGACTTGGGAATGAATATGAATGTGGTGTTGGTGGGAAATTTGAATGCTAGTGTAGGGGACTGAGAAGTATGGAGTACCTGGTAGGTAAGAGAGTGGAGAGAAAATTATAGAAATGTGTATTGAGAGAGACATGTTGATTGCTAATACTGTATTTATAAAAAAAGGATGTGCATGGGTCAGAGTAGATTAATGGATTATGTTGTAGTGGACAGGAGGTTAAATGGAAGAGTACTGGTTGTGAATGCATTGAAAGGTGCTAATGGTGGAATATCTGATCATTATATAGAGGAAAGTAGAGTGGGAATGGGAGAAAACTGGAGAAAGAGGAGAATCGAGAGAAAAAGAGAGGTGCTAGAAGTGAGTGAACTGAATAGGAAGGAGAAAGACTATGAGTATAAGGCTAGTCTGAGGAATATGCGGAATGTAGTGAAAAAAAAAGTGGAGGACGTAGAGGAAGAAGAATGGAGTTGTTTCAAGGAGGAATTTATAAAGTCTGCAGAAGCAGTGTGGTGAAGTAGACTAATAGGTGGAAGAAAAAGGAAAAGTAATGAAGAAATGAATGAGCAGGTGAGTGCAGTAGTGGCTAAAAAGAATCAGGCATTTGAGGTATGGTTGCAGGTAGGTAATGTAGAGGCATATGAAAGGCATAGTGCAAAGAGAAGGTTTGCAAAGTGTGTGGTAAGGGAGGCAAATGTAAGGCAGAGTAGATGCTTGTCTGAGAATATTGAAAGGAATAATAAGATGTTTTGGAGAGAAGTCAAAAAAAGTGAGGCTGGTAGGGAGGAGAGGATGAAAGGAGCAGATGGGCAAATGCTAGTAGATGAAATAATGGTGAGAGAGAAAAGGACTGAGTATTTCAAGGAACTGCTAAATGAGGAAGATGATAGAGAGGCGGATTGTGGCTGTGGGGAAATGGTTAGAGAATGCCAATGTTAGGTGAGGAGAATGATTGAGAAATAACAAAAGAGGAGGTACATATGGCATTGAGATGAATGAAAGCAGGTAAAGAACCAGGAATAGATGGGTGTCATGTTGAATGCTTGTCAAAAGGTGGAGAGGCATTAGTAATATGGATGGTTAAATTTTTGAATATATGTTTCAGGAAAGGGAGGGCCCCAGTTGATTGGAGGAGCGCATGTGTAGTTCCAGTTTATAAAAGGGAAGGAGATAAGCATGAGTGTAGTAGTTTTTAAGGATTTAGTTAACTAAGTGTAGTTGGTAAGGTATATGGAAGAGTGTTAATCGAGAGAATTAGGAAAGGTACAGATAGATTGAATGGGGAAGAACAATATGGGTTCAGGAGAGGAAAAGGATGTGCAGTTCAGGTGCTTGCAGTAAAACAGGTGTGTGAGAAGTTCTGGAGAAAGGTGGGGACACTTTTTGGGCAGAAAGCGTATGACAAGGTTGATAGAGGAGTTTTGAGAGTGTTGCAACTGTATGGAAAAAGTGGAAGCTTGTTTAATACGGTGAAGAGATTTTACATGAATAGCAGAGCGGGTGACTGTTGGTAAAAGTAAAGTCATCAGATGCACGAGGAGCGTTAATGTTGGTAGACTGAGTATAGGAGTGAATAGGGAGTTCCTTGAAGAAGTTGAGAATTTTAAGTATTGAGGTCACATGTATCAATGAGTGGATGAGTGGATGCGTAGGTGAGTTATAGGGTGAGGGAAGCAAGTAAATGTCTAGATAGGTTGAAAAACGTTTTGAGAAATAGGTATTTGGGAATAAATGCAAAGAAAATGGTATACGAAGGTGTGTGATTGTGCCAACAGCATTATTTATTTATTTTTTTTTAAGTGTGACACCAGGACAGGCAGAAACTGCCCTCATCAATAAAAGCCTGGGCACGAGAAAATACCAAGACGAAGGAAAAGAAAAAGGTTAAGGGCAAGGCAGAGATGAGGTAATGTCACACAAAGGAAAACGACAGACAGAAAAAACAGTCAAAGTACAGAGGACCCAGAGATATGAAGGACTAGGCTCTGAGATGACGATAGATTTAGTTTTTGAAGGATGAAAGGTCATAAGAATTAGGAAAGACAGAAGGAGGAAGAGAGTTCCAGAGTTTGGAGGTAATGGGAAGAAGCAGTCACTGCACCGACCAATCCGCGGGCTACAAATCTCCACACAGTGCCTGTGACATGAGGCCGCTTGGTGAGTGTTACGCGGCCTCGGCAGTGAAGGAGGGATGCAACTCGCCAACTCATCAGAGCAGCGATGGAAGTAGTAGCGATAGAAAAGCGAAAGGGAAGATACCTTACGGCGAAAAGAGAGAGAATCCATGTTAGAAGTAAGAGAAGGATCATTAATGAGTCTGACTGCCTTAGATTCAACCCTATTAAGAAGATAAGTAAAGGAAGAAGCACCCCAGATGTGTGAGCAGTATTCTATGCATGGGCGGATAAGACCTTTGTAAATTTTAAGTAACTGCAATGAGGAAAAGTAATGACGAAAATGAAACAAAACCCCCAATTTTTCGGATGAAGATTTAGAAATTTGGATTATGTGATTCCTCCAAGACAAGTTAGAGGCTATATGGATTCCTAATAATAATTTCATATGGAGCAAAGACTTGGAATGCAAGAGAGGATGAAAGGAACAAGTTGAATGTAATGGAGATGAGGTGTTTGAGAGGTATGATTGGTGCTTCAAGAATAGATAGAGTAAGAAATGAAAATGTCAGGCAGAGAATGAGTGTTGAAAGGAAGCTGTCGGACAGGTTAGATCAGAGTGTACTGAGTTGGTTTGGACACATGGGAAGGATGAGTGATGACAAAGAGTGTGGAGTGTAGAATGGAATTGAGATAAGCCATGAGGAAGACCTAGAATGAGATGGATGGATGAAAAGAGCATTGAATGCACGTGGAATGTCAGTGTAGCAGGGAAGAGTGTGCAAGAGATAGGATTGAGTGGAGGAATATTGTGTATAGGTGACATGGGCCAAAGGGATTTTTCGCACTTGTTAACTCAGCGTACTGTGATGGACGTGTGTGAGGGGAGTTGCCATGTGATGAAGCGGTGGGGGTAAACCAGCTGCAGCTGTCTGGCCTCACCGTAAAATTACCTTGCCTGCCTACCTTGTGGGTGACTCAAGCAGGGTGGAAAGGGGGGAAATGTGACAACCCTTTATCGCCGGAGAGCTAAGAGTAGTTGAGGTATGTGGATTGTGGTGAATACATGTTTCTTGGCTCGGGCACCCCCTTTGCAAGGGAGTATAAGGCCACGTAAATTATGTATGTACAGTACTGTACTGGATGTACAAACATTCATACATCCCGTACGTAACATAATAAAATTGTGTTAGAACATGATACATTTGTATTCATATCTTAAAGAGACACATGATGCAAGTTTGCACATTTCTTGAAATGTTGAAATCATTCATAACTTCTGCATAATAATAAAAGCCTGCAGAGGCACTGAACTTTCCACATGTTTGTATCTCTGGAAGTTTGAATGTCGGATGTTCATAAGTCGAGGAGTGTCTTTATATCCATTCTAAAGCTCACTTTCTTCAACAAGATTTGAAGATGAGGTTGCATCACTCATGAAAAGGTCTTATAAGGGGCTTCTCACTTTATTGAAAAAAATTTCCTTAGCATCCTTTTCCCCTGTGTATTCAAGTTATATACAAGTCTGTATCTCTTTAAGGTCAGTTTTCCTTCCTTGCAAGAGTAATGAAGAGTAGGAGTTTGGCTTATGAACTGAATTTTGCACATCCATGTATTCAAAATCACCACCCATCCTATTAGTTTTGAAGAGATAGTTATATGAAATGGTTCACATAGACATATGCAGTCAGCAGCTGATCACAGACTCAAGTTGTAGAGCTTCTGGTTTAGCACAAGACCCTATAACATATTAAGTGCTAAATATTTAGCACTTAATATGTTATTAAAGAGACCTCCATATTTCAGTCTTTTAAAAAAAGGAAACTCAAGTTCACGTAAGGATGATCCTCTTCGAAAGGATATCAATGGTTCCAACTTAGTTCCTACAGGTGACACCTTTCAAATAAGTCATCTCGAAGATTTTAATGTTATAGATACACATTAGTACAATACAAGAAAATGTTCAACTCTCAGTTTTTCTGTATTTAGTGAAGATTGTAAATTTTTTCTTTTATCAAAACTTTGACTAATGAGAAGGTAATATGCATTCCAGCTTTGGCATCTTCTAAAGTTTTTACCTTCCCTACAGATTCAATGGGATAGGAAGTCTAATTGCCCTCTTTTTGGTGAGCTAATCACTGGTTCATTACCCTTCTCAAAAGATGCATAATTCACCATCCCTTTAGGTCAGCTTACATTCTCTGCAGGTGACAGACAATTCCTCGTCTGCAGCATGCTTGATACTGATGAGAGAGACCTATTTATTTACAATCTCTTCAGCCTGAGTGATTGACTACCTACACCAGTGGCACAGACATACCTTCAGAAAATATAAGAAAATATGTTGGCCTTGCTATTCTTTAACATATGGAAGTAGTGCTTAATAATTAATATTGAAAGTTTTCATTCTTGACAATTCTTTTGTTTGTGGCTATATAATTTTAACACCTTACGAGCATAATCCAATTATTCTCGCCTAATGCTTTCTCATTATTGAGGATTATGTTTAAAATTCTCTTTTATAATATAATCTATTATTTTCAAGTTTGGCCACATCATTTAACAAATTGTAAAATTCTGTGTGATAGATGAAAATAATTAGTTAATCATACATTTGGCAGTGAAGATTTTCTCTTCTGCTTCATTAACAACTGAAAATGTTTATTGCTTAACTGACTTGCTCGGTGCTGGATATTTACTTATTGCTCTTTTTTTTCTTTGTCTTTGTAGCTGATCTCTATTCAGGTATTCGTGCTTAATATAAATATGCATGTGTGAGTATGTAAGAGCGTGTGCATGTACACAGATATGTGTGTGTATGTATCAGTGTAGATTTGGGAAATAAGTTTAATTTAAAAATTTGAATATGACTGCTATAGATACATTTGAAACTTCTCTTATTTAATAATTCTACCTTTCTCAATATCATATTTTTATTCAAGAGTACTTAGTATAAGAAAATATCTATAAATAGAATATATATTATAAAATGAATTACACCATCAATAATGCATGCAGTATATATTTGCTTCCTGATATTCATATACTGTATGATTAATTAGTCCACAGAAATATTTCAGTTTTCATTCATTTTACATCTACATAACTGTTTGGGTAGGATTTTCAAGAATTTCGACTAACAGCTGCAGCTTTTTACTCTCAAAGCACATAAGTGTAGTTTGCTACCTACTCATTCAAGGAAGAGGTCATCCTGCACATATAGATCCTTTAAAAATTGTAGATGCAGAGAATGCTGTTCTTTATGTAATCTTTCTTTAAGTTTTCTTCAATCATTCTCGTGATGAAGTTATTATGCTTACACATCACGTGCTTATTGCAGAAACATTTTAGTATGGGCTATCTACTGTAGCATTACCATAGTAATAGCTAAAGGATTATCTGAAGGTGATAATCTTGTTATCACATGCCAATAATAGAACAGCTTCTTTACCTGTCCATTCAATCTTATGTCATGCAATCTAAGCCATTCCTCTTCTACAGAGTCGACAGACATGTGTGTGTCTTCATCTGGAGGCCATAGAATCTGTGGAGAGAGTCTAACAGCATCACCAGCAGCAGCTAAGCCCACACAGGGGTATAAACCTCCAGGAGGAACTCGAACCATGACTGAACCAACCTGCAAAAAATGCACAAGTATAAAAGTTTTATTTTTACCTTCCACTTTTCTTTTTTATACAATTACTATTATGATTCACATCTCAGCCTTTATTAATACCAAAACTCGAGTACGCAATGTTTCAAGTTTCGGCTGTAGGCACTGAAGAGCCCTACCTTAGTGTCAAAAATCAGTAACAGCTACAAAGAAAATTGCATATCTCTTTTGGGCTCCTATATGAGATAAATTTGGGCAGAAGCACTGACAACTCATGAATTGATAAAGAACTATCTGACTGGCATCTATGATGGCAGCACAAATTGGCATATACTCTCTGGAACTCATTTTCCTAAAATACGAAAATTTAGGGAACTGCTAGAACCAGGCTTCACTCATTGTGTTGAATTTTCGAATGACCTACTTTTCTTTAGACACGCATATGCTTAGAGCACAGATTTTGAAACACACTAGGAACTCAGTGGCTCTACAATATGATGTGCAAATCTGGGGAAGAGCCTACAAAATACACTGTAATTACCTACACATCTGAAGAATAATTCAACATGAACAACAAAGTAGGGCATTCAGGACTGCAAATAAAAAGTAAAAAAAAAATTACTTTGACCAGTGCAAGCCAAGGACCTTTGAATATCCACCAGTAAAATTTATATGAACTTTGTAGAACAAGAATTCTAAAATTATAGTTAAAAAGAACAATGTATCATTACAAAGAACAATAATGTAAATGTTTTTTGAAAAACATCAGTGACTTATCAAGAATCTAACATGATAAACACTACTCCCACTTTAAGTTTAGCCACAAATAATTTCAGAATGGGAAGTAATGTCTGCCAAATTCACTATTACCCTATGCTGCTTAAGTGGGTAGCATCTTAAAACTTTTAACACTTCAAGAAATGTTTACAATAATTTCTCTTCTCACACAAAATGCCATATTCCAATAAAGATGGCATGTTGCCAAAACTGTATTCCTTTCCAGGAGCAGAGCTACACCAAAAGGGTATGATATGAAAAGAACAGCACGATAAGGGAACAAGAAAAGAGTAATTATTTAATAAAAATTTCTAGACATTCGTAAAACTTAGTCATAGAAATAGGTAACTTTGAATGTTCAAATATCCACACATTAAATCTACAATAATCCAAAAACATAATTAACATGGAAAATACTGCCATTTGCTTTTTTACGTCACTATATTCCTCATTTGAAAGGTGGTGAACAAGGACAGGTTGCAGCTTGGGATATAAGGTTAGATATCCTTCCTAACACCCTGAGGTGGGGTCGAACACAAGTCTGCCACTTCCAAAGTCAAGTGCTCTACTGCTGTGCCACCGCAGTCCCCCAAAAGGAATAATGTATCATCAATAAGTAGAGCTAATATTTCTTAATGGACATCAGTGGTTTCTAAAGAATATAAACAAGACAGTACTAATGTAAAGGTGGCTAAGCTAGTTATGCTTATCCAAAGACCATTTCAGAAAATGAGGTATTATCAGCCCAAATTCATTACTCTTCACTGTCACTTTCTATATAACATAATCAGCTGAAGTACGTAGCATCCTAATGTGCAAGTTAAAACAGCAAAGATGACAGCATATTACAGGAGGCGACTATAAGAAATATATCTGGAAGTATGGGAGAATATAAACCACTTTTGTATGACCTATTATTGTAAGATACAACCATAGGGGAATGAAGAGTGGGGCTGGAAATCTTATTATTTAGATAATAATTGTTTGTATGAAAAAAATTATCAAAATTTTGATAATTTTTTTCATACAAACAATTATTATCTAAATACTGATTTACTCAAACTTAAGCCTTCCTACCACTGCAATCTGCAACGGTACCAACACTAAATTAAAAACAAAAGAAAAAATGACACTATTGTATATCCACCTTACCATGCTAGCCACAGTAGTCATCCCATTTGCTTACAGTAAAGGCTGAATAGGATAAAGCTTCTGATATTTCATTTTTTGACACCAAACCTCATATTTTATTGGGTTATGGCGTATCCATAATCAGCCTCTGATTTTCTTGTTGAAGTTTTATTAATGGGTATTATAAATCAATTTGCTTTATCTAGCATTATTTAATTTCTAATCTATCTTGCAATCTACAAAATACTAATCCCTTTCTTGGACAATGTGTTACTCACCTCGTTAATCCATCTAAAACTACTCCCATTCCATAGTTTTCAGTTGTCCAAACCAGCTAAGATAACTCACATTCACTCTCTCTAAAACTTTACTTCCTCTCTAAGGCTTTTGACAGAGTCTGGCACAAAGCTCTATTGGCCAAACTCCCAGCCTATGGCTTTTCCCCTTCTCTCTGTTCCTGATTTTCAGTTTTCTTTCTGATCGTTTTATATCTATGGTTGTTGACGGTACAACATCTAGCCCATTTCCTATTACCAGCGCTGTTCCACAGGGCTTTGTTCATTCACCTTCTCTTTATTCAATGATTCCCATATTCCTCCCTTCGTCATGTCTTTGCCGATGAGTCTACTCTTCATTTTTCCTCTGCCTTTTCTACACAACCTTCATCTGCTACTCGTAATCAGTTTTGTATCACTCATTCTTCTACTCTCAACTATGATTTGAGGGTCTGAGAGTGGCACCCAAACTCTAGTTAACTCTAGTGCCTACTAGACAGTTTCTGACTATCTCTTACCTTTATCTCCTCCTGATAGCCATTGTCTTCGATACTAATGAAATTTACCCTCTTAATTAAATCAACATATTACGAATCCATATAGCCTCTAACTTGCCTAGGAGGAATCACATAATGGGGGTTCTGTTTTGTTTTTGTCAGTACTTAAGATTTATAAAGGCCTTATCCGTCCCTGCTTAGAATACTGCTTGAACATCTGGGGTGCTTCTTCTTATACTAATCTCCTGATATGGTTGAATCTAAGGCAGTCAGATTCATTAATGACCTTCTCTTACTTCCAATCTGGAGTCTCTTTTTCTTCACTGTAAGGTATCATGCCTTCCTCTTTTCTATCACTACTACTTCCATCGCTGCTCTGATGAGTTGGCAAGTTGCATCCCTTCCCACTGCCGAGGCTGCGGAACACTCGCCAAGCGGCCTCGTCTTACAGGTACTGTGTGGAGATTTGTAGTTTACGGATTGGTCGGTGTAGTGACTGCTTCTTCCCATCTACCTTTGAACTCTGGAACTCTCTTCCTCCTCCAGCCTTTCCTAATTCTAATTACCTATCTTCCTTCAAAAAATGGATCTATCGTCATCTCAGGGCCTAAACTTGCTATATCTCTAGGTCCACAGTACTTTGAATATTCTTTCAGTCTGTCCTTTTCCTTTGCGTATCATTGATTCATCTTTGCCTTGTCCGTGGCCTTTTTCTTTTCCTTTGTCTTGGTGTTTTCTTCATGCCGGGGCCTTTATTGATGAGGGTAGTTTCTTTGCCTGTCTAGGTGTCACTCTCATAGTAATTAAGAAAAAAAAAAAGATATTCTTCATGCTCTCATTGCTTACCATGTGGAATCTGACTACTTCAACTGAGCCATCTTATCTCAAGCAATGAAATTCTTTTCTCTCCCTTGTTCTGAGTTCACCATTCATTGATGTCTAAAACTGCTGGAGCAGTTATCACTGCCCACTCTGAGTGTCTTTAATTTTCTTTAAACAAAATTCTTTCACTCTTAGATAAGAAGACTGGCTATTAGAAGAGATAATTCTTGAGGTAATTACGTAACTTGAAAAAACAATTAATATTATTTAACAAAGTATTTCTGAAGGAACTAATTACCATTGTAGTTTTTTGTCAGAGCAAACACAGCACAAAAATATTCTAATATAAATAGCTCCTAGTACAATTCTATTGAAAAGAGCACAAGTTCTCTGAGAAGTGAAAATATGTTATAAATATATTTTGAATATGCATTTATATAACGTACATGAAAGTACCATTTCATACTTCTGCTAAATCTCAAAAGGCAAATAAAATAAATAAATATATTTCTTGATATATTTACTGTTGAGTTTTAGGAGATCAAAATTCAGAAAAGTATAATAACTACCCAACACATCCCAATGAAAATTTTGGTTCAATAATAGCACACTACACAGATATATCAAATTATAATACTATCATCAGTAATACGAACATGCAAATATATCAAGTACCCTCTGAAGTCCAATTTTAATATAGCCAGATTACTGCTATGGGTGGGAACAATAATATATATATACTGTATAATGTTAGACTATGCATCTACAGCCATGGTAACACCTTCAAAAGGGAGCATACGGGTTTAGGAAAAATATGTGTTTAACAATAACTTTTACTGAGGGAGGACCTTTAAGACCAAAGCTTACTGTGAGCTGGAAATTTTGGTCTTAAAATGGATATATAGAGGTTTCAATAAACCTAGTCTCAAAGCTAAATTCTACAAGACCTATGTCAGGGACTAATTTGATGAACTTACTGTTCTTTCCAACTTTGCATGTTTTCCTGAGCTATACAGGCTACAATTACGAGGGTACTTACATGCAATATAAAGCTGTCTACTCAAAAGCAGCTAAAACCCTTCTTAAGCATAAAATGAAATTTTATTTGTTCATACCTCTTTACCATTTTTGGTAAAAAACACAGGTACAGATGTCTGATCATTTCCTGGGGATATTTGCTCGAATTTTACACCACATCCCATACGGTCACCAGCTCCACATCTTGGCCCAAATACAACACCTCTTGGACGTGCTTTATATAATCTGCAATGCACAATAATTTTCGTTAATTATTAGATTCATGTAATAAGGGTAGAAATCTGCTGAACTAATTAAAAGACATAGTTATTACTACATAGTGAAAATATGCATTATGTAGCTAGAGTCAACCATTATAAATTGTTCGCTACCAACAATCTTCACACGCAAATTTTAACATAAACACTTAAAATTTTCAGTACCCATTAGATAAAAGTGGTATACAGTAAAGAAATCATTACCTGTCTCTTTATCTATAAACAAATGTCACATTCCCTCTAGTAAGGGGAATGGTAAAGTTAAAGCACACCCTTTACCCAATTACTAGGGTTCTAGTAGGATACTTCCAACCATAACCCCTCATATGCCATTACTCTTTTGCTTCACAAGAAAAAACAATCCAGAATAAGAGAGTATAAATCAATGAACTATAGAAGGAAGAGGATACCCAATCCCTCACAAAGATAGAGCGCCAAAAATAAGTTTCGTACTTTGCTCTCACACTGTGTGTGTTCTAGGCCACAGATATTAGTCTTTAAATCAAAACAATATTCTAGGTCATTATTCTAATAGTCTGTGTGTTCTAGGACACACATGGACATACACAACGACTCTGTGAATCAATGAAAAATACCTTTAACAAATAATGTCTATAACAGAGAAGCAATTACTTTTAGGAGCCACCATTTAAAAAGAAAATGAATTTTATTTACCTGCCGTCATCAGCATGATAACCAACACTATCAACAGCCCAGCCTGGTAATTTATGTAGGGGATATTTTGCTGAGGTTAACCCAATCCCTCACAAAGATAGAGCGCCAAAAATAAGTTTCGTACTTTGCTCTCGTATTGTGTGTGTTCTAGGCCACAGATATTAGTCTTTAAATCACACCGATATTCTAGGTCAGTATTCTAATAGTCTGTGTGTTCTAGGACAAACATGGACACACACAACGACTCTGTGAAGCAATGAAAAATACCTTTAACAAATAATGTCTATAACAGAGAAGCAATTACTTTTAGGAGCCACCATTTAAAAAGAAAATGAATTTTATTTACCTGCCGTCATCAGCATGATAACCAACACTATCAACAGCCCAGCCTGGTAATTTATGTAGGGGATACTTTGCTGAGCTTAACCCTGTAAATTAGAAAATTTAAAATCTCATATGCTGCAAAAGGTATATATTTTTGTTAATAATACCACCTCACTTCAGCAGGCAAAGAGTATAGGTAATGTACCTAACATATGATTGAATGGAGCCCTAAGAATGAGTGGATAGTGAACCGATCCTACAAGGGAGAGCAGAACTCGTGAAAGAACGCACTGTATATAACCAAATACAAGTTGTATATTTTCGAAGAGGGAAATGTAGCATCATAAGAGGAGTTGCTGCCATTACATGTAATACAGCACTGTTCTGTACATTACTAGTTGTACCTCCCTAGAATCTTCTTTTTTTCTGTATTGTGAATGATAATTTGCCTCTAAGAATGGGGGTGAACACAAATCTTACTTGAGACAGGGGATAACGATTAGATGCCATTCTTAATGCCCAATGGGTGGGATCGAGCCCGCAATGTCGATCTCATCACTTTCCGAATTTCATGCACCACCAGTGAGGTGTCACATCCACCTATGCAAAATCTCCAGTATAAGACAGTTATTACTACAAGTGCCTACACAGTAGAAGAGTGAAGTACAGGACGACATGTAGAGAAACGATAAGGAGATGAGTAATAGGTAGAGAAGCAGACAAAGAAATTTCAGGTGAATAAAGTGTTTTGTAAAGAGTTAAACAGTACTAGAAACGAAGAAAGGGGGTTGACAGTAATATTATAAAGAGGGTCACTGAGTGAAAATATATTAGCTAGAAGTGTGGTAAAGATGAAGGGAAAATTTAAAAAAAGCTGCAAAACGTGAAGTTAAGAGGCATAGTGACATATACGGAAAGAAGTATGCATAACCTGAGGAAAGAGGAGGTTGGGAGGATATGAAAGAAAGGTAACGTTAAATGCTTTACAAATATGCCAAAAGATGGTAAGGTTATGCTAAGGATGATATGGTTATGCAGTTTCTAAAGATAGGTAATAAATATATGCATAGGATAATGTTTATCCTCATGATGAAAAAGTACCTGTGGACTGGAACAAGGGTACACACTGACCCATTACGAAAGGGGAAAGAAGCCAAGATAGACTTATCGAGCACTGAAGGGATATTTTAGGTCAAAGGAGAGGATGATTATACATACAAAACCAGCGAATGTGGAAGAGCTGTGCAGGTTAGGTAAACTGACATTGTCTAGACCAAGAGTTCACCTCTCAGACTAAGTGCAAATATATATGCAAATTTATAAATAGAATAAAGAATCTTTTCACAAGTGTTGGCATATATTGCTGAAGATATGACTACACTGTAACAAAAAAAATTAGGTTTCCATTACATGTACCCATCCTAAGCTTGTTTATCACTTGTATTATATCGTGAAGGAAAATTTAGGAGGAGAGGCATTGCAAGTCCACTATTTTGCTTTCTCTTAGAGTTCCCAACACACTGGGCCTATGGGGGTGGAAATCTTTCTAACCCAACCCTGAGAATGCATATATATTATCATAACAAAAGTATTATTCCCTTTTTGTTAGATATACCATAATGTTGAAAATAATATAGTAATTACAGACTCAGTTTTAAATAATAAAAAATTGAACAAGAGTCTTGACAATATTCTCGTACTAATGCAGTCAGAATATTACCTCTTTACATAACTACATACTGAACAGATGGCTTGTAGGCAATTCCCTTTTTAAATCTTCAACATAATTTTTTATCAACTAATTTTTTTCTACTGCTACTCATGTAGTAAATCAGAGAAGAAAATACTATGACTTGACATTGTAAGGATGAAAATTATAAAATAGCTAAAAACTGTCGGCTTCTTAATTTCTTAAAATTTTCACATATATATGGAAAAGGGAACAGCAACTGCAAAAATTTAGTAAGTGGTAGTTTTTCCTATAACTCTACCATACCCCCTCAGCCAGTTTTCACTGACTTGCCAGCCACAAGGAAGAGGCTGAGACTTCCTTAAACCGAGTCTTCCCTCCTCAATACCAAAGAGCTGAGTAAGTCATAAGAATTAATTTTTCTAATAGCTTTTTCTATCTAAACATCCTGGCCCACTACATGCCAAGGTAACTCTTCAGGGTTGCAGGCTATCGAACGGATATTTTACATCCTTCAATGATAAGCTTGAATCACTCTCCAGGAGATTTTAATCAAATACAGTAATCCCTTGTTATTTCGCGGTTTACCTATCGCGAATTCAGTGCATTGCGGATTTTTCTTGGAAAAATAAAATAAAAAATAAAATAAATATTGTGACACCAGGACGGGCCAAGAAATGATAAAATAAAACAGCCTTTATCAGGCTGTAAAGAGAAACAGATAAGGAGAGTGTGATGACCTGTCAGATGTGAAGAGATTATAAAAGATGTGTAATGAATATCCAGTTCTCTGCTGGGGTATTAATATACCTCTGCATTACTTTCATGATGTCTATTCCAATAATTCTCCTTAGATCTTATTATTATTATTATTATTTGAGACAATAATTTTCCTTTGATGATGATTGTGGGAGATTATTATTATTAAGGGTTCATCATTGTATGTTACATCTGTTGGTTTATTTACTTTAATAACTGTGTACAGAGCTCCTCCATAGTTGGCTGGACAAAGAGAGTGTGGGGGTTTGGGTAGAATAGAATGTTTAGGAGAGAGAGAGAGAGAGAGAGAGAGAGAGAGAGGAGAGAGAGAGAAGAGAGAGAGAGAGGAGAGAGAGAGAGAAGAGAGAGAGAGAGGAGAGAGAGAGAGAGGAGGAGAGAGAGAGAGAGAGAGAGAGAGAGAGAGAGAGAGAGAGAGAGAGAGAGAGAGAGAGGAGAGAGAGAGAGAGAGAGAGAGAGAGAGAGAGAGAGAGAGAGAGAGAGAGAGGAGAGAGAGAGGAGAGAGGAGAGAGAGAGAGAGAGAGAGAGAGAGAGAGAGAGAGAGAGAGAGAGAGAGAGAGAGAGAGAGAGAGAGAGAGAGAGAGAGAGAGAGAGAGAGAGAGAGAGAGAGAGAGAGAGAGAGAGGAGAGAGAGAGAGAGAGAGAGAGAGAGAGAGAGAGAGAGAGAGAGAGAGGAGAGAGAGAGAGAGAGAGAGAGAGAGAGAGAGAGAGAGAGAGAGAGAATCTTTAATTAACTCTTGTTCATTCAAATAAAACTATATTATTTATTGTAAAAATAATGGTTTAATTACAAATTCGTAATAAAAATAATAATAATAATAATAATAATCTCCACAATCATCATCTAAGGAAAATGATTGTTGCCAATAATAATAATAAGAAGAAGAAGAAGATCTAAGGAGAATTTTTGGAATAGACATCATAAAAGTAATGCAGAGGTATATTAAAACCCAGCAGAGAATTGGATATTCATTACACATCTTTTATAATTCCTTCACATCTGACAGGTCATTACACTCTCTATCACTGTTTCTCTTTACAGCCTGATAAAGGCTGTTTTATTTTATCACTTTTTGGCCGGTCTTGGTGTCATAATTATCTTAGACAAGGTGAAGGAAACCAAAATAGCATGCTCCATATAAAACAGTAATATACAGCTTTCCAATTGTGGGAAATATTCTACCATTTGCAACTGCTCTCCTAATTCAACTGACTTTGTGTCCTTTGAATATCTGTCCTCTCGCCAAGAGTCCATGCTATCTTCTCTCCAACATGATGACATTCTCTATATTGGAAACTTAGATGTACACCACAGTGAGTAGCTTCATTCTTCCCAGGCTGATGTGGGAAGAAGTTAAGCCCCTGTATTCTCTATTACTCACAATCAGGAGCAGATTATCAAACATCCTACTAGTGATTCTAAATGCTACGAATATGCAGCTAACACTCTTGACCTATATTTTACTTCTAATCCTTCAAACTACGCATATTCTGTGCTCTCCCCTCTTGGTAAATCTGACCACTCTGTGATCTCAATCTCTTTCATTTTCACTCCCCCCTCCATCAATTTCTCTTACTCAGGGCAGCTTTTGGTACTTTCAGTGTACCCCACTTGATGGTTTGCCTAGCTTTCTCTTTGACTTTCAATGGGATGACTATTGCTTTTGGGCCTGCAGCCCTGATAAGGTAGCCCTAAAAGTTGCCTTGATCATAGCCTTGGGAATGAAACATTCATCCCCTCCTCTACAGAAACCCTTTTTCCTCCTAATCCTTGGTTTGACTGTGCCTGCTCCATGGCTATTCAGGCAAGGGATAAGGCATGCTGATTTAACTCTCTCTGCTTTTTTTACAGCTTAGAATTGATGTACTGCCCAGATTCGAATGTATGAAGCTTCCATTTTAAGAGGGAAAGTTCATGATCTTAACTCCTCTCCCACTGATATATGTTTCTGGCCCTCAGTCAAACATCTCTCATAAAACCTCTTTAACTCTAACTTTCCCCCTTTCATTCGTTGCGATGGCTCTATAGCTTGCTCTCCCACTGACAGACTCTCTCTCTTTGGCTCTCATGTTTCTGCCAACTCTTTCATAAGTGATTCCAGGGCATCTGTTCTTCATACTTTACCACTCTCTAACCCTATGCCCTCCCTTATTCTTTCTTCAAGCAAAGTTCGGAAGGTTTTTCACTCTAAAGACGAACAAGGCATCTGGATCCGATGGTAGCCCTACAAGGTTCCTTAAGGAGTTTGCTGATGAAATGGCTCCTGTGCTTTGCCATCATTTTTGCCTCATTTTCTCAACCAGTAGCTATTCTTCATCTGGGGAGAATTCTCTAGTTCATCCTGTCCCTAAGAAGAATGATCACTTTATTTCTTCCAAATACCAACATACTGCCCTAATCTCTGCTATTGCTAAAGAATTCAAAAATTTGCTCAATTCTCACTTCTTGAAACAATCTGAATCTAACTCGCTTATCTTCAATCACCAGTACGGCTTCCACAAGACAAGATCCACTGGTGACCTTATTTCCTATCTTATTCAGGCATGGTAATCTTCTCTGAGGAACTATGGGGAACCCTTTGTTGTCGCCCTTGATATATCTATGGTTTTTGAAAAAGTACCACAAGGCTCTGTTGTCCAAACTCCCTGCTTATGGCTTAACGCCTTCTCTCTCTTCTCAGATTTCCAGTTTTCTTTCTGACCTTTTTATATCATTGGTTGTTGATGGTGCAACATCTAATTCATTCCCTGTTTCCAGTGGTGTTGCACAGGGATCTAATCTTTCACCCGCTCTATTCCTTCTCTTCATCAACGATCTTCTTCAGTCCCCATCCTCCTCTCTTAACACTTTGCTGACAATCCTCCCCTTCATTTTTCCTCTGCCTTTTCTTCACAACCTTCATCTACTACTCGTAATCTGTCTCGTATCACTCTTTCCTCAAGTCTCAACTCCCATTTACAGAGGGAATTAGAGTGGGGAACCAAGAATTATTTAAACTTTATGCCTCCAGAACACAGTTTGTGGCCATCTCTTTATTTTCTTCTCCTCCTGATAGTCCAATTGTCTTTGAAAATATGGAAATTTACCCTCTATATACTATTAACATATAAGGAATCCAGATAGCCTCTAACTTGTCTTGGAGGAGTAACATAATCCAAATTTTTAAATATGCATCTAAAAAATTGAAAGTTTTGTTTCGTTTTCATCATCACTGTCCCACTCTCTAGTTGCTTAAAATCTATAAAGGTCTTATCCATTCTTGCTGAGAATACTGCTTGCACATCTGGGGTGCTTCTTCTTGCACTTATATCTTGATTGGGTTGAATTTAAGGCAGTGATACTCATCAATGACCCTTTTCTTACTTTCAATTTGGATTCTCTTTCTCATTGCTGTAAAGTATCATCCCTTTCTATTTTACATCAATATTACTTCCATCACTGCTCTGATGAGTTGGCGCATTGTATCCCTCCCCCATTGCTGAGGCCGTGTAACACTCGTAAAGTGGCCTCATCTTAATGGTGTTGTGTGGAGATTTGTAGCTCACTGAATGGTCAGTGAGGTGACTACTTCTTCCTATTTACCTCCAGACTCTAGAACTCTGCCTCCTCTGTCTTTCATTATTCTCATAACCTATCTCCCTTAAAAAAGTGGATCTATCGTCATCTCAGTGCCAAATTCTGCCATATCTCTAGGTTATCCATACTTGAACTATTCTTTCAGCCTGTCCTTTTCCTATTGTGTATAATTCCCTTATTTATGCCTTGTTCTTAAACTTTAATTTTTCTCCGTCTCAGTGTTTCCTTGGTACCCGGGCCTGATGAAGGGAATTTTCTTGCCTGTCCCTGTGTCACACTTATTAGAATAAAATTTAACTCTTTTTGCATGACCTAAGTCAGCAATTAAGAAGTTACAGAGTTTGACATTACTTCTTAAGTAATAACAAAAATAAATCAGTACAAATTGGTGCTTAATCTGAGTGGTTTTCACCTTTTAAGCTATATGATCTTTGTATATAAAAAACAGAGAAAGAGCCTTCAGAAAAATTTCGTGGATAGAAAAATCAAAACTTGAAAACAACCAACTGCATACACCAGAGTGGGTTATATAAACAACACTTTTTTTTTCACTACATACCTATTGATATAGCACCTTGTACACCCATATCCAAAATTTCAATTTCAAAATAACTGTGATCAGCAGAAACCGGCATCTCACCCACATAGACTCCTACTCGCTCTTCCTCTTCCTCTTCACAGTAACTGGAAAATAATTATATAATGAGAACACAAGAACTTTTGAAAAAGGGATACTCCAAAACTCAAAAAGTTCACTATGGAGTTAATTTTTCCCAAGAGAAGACAGGCATTTTCTCAATTCTAGGCCAGAGATCATGAAAAAAATTAGTGTATTTAACAATTCATTACTGTACTCATTTATCAATTGTAAAAGAGAATGGATAATCATTTATAAGCTAATGGATAAAGTTAATAAAAGCAAACATAGTTGTGAAAGAAAGGCAATCATACAATATGCAATAAGATATACAATAATCTCAAAACTGACCGGTTTATCTGATGCAAATAATAATGAGTTTCTATATTTTTCTATTCTCAAGAATTTTAAGAACAAAAATTCATGGCTAAACAATGTAGATACATATATTAAAATTCACATTTCTATAATCAAAATGTGTTAATAAAAAAGTATTATAATGTCCCAAAGTAGATGCATGTCTTTAAAACCAAACTATGTAAAACACTCTCTCAGTCTTGTGGAGCCAAAGTATGAGTCAGAGGTTTTCATTCGGTTACTGGAATGGAGATGGCAAAAACTGCAACAGCTCCGGCTAAATGCAATGCAAA
>JAXCGZ010000105.1:22500-52500 GCA_037179515.1 Halocaridina rubra | reverse complement strand
TTACTTTAACCAAGTCCTGGCTGTAAAAAAAAATAAATAAAAAAAATGGTTAACCCTACTATTACCATGTCCAAACTGTATAAAATATTTCTTTTTTTCAGTCACTATAAACTGCAAATGAGCAAAACTATCATAAGTTTGAAGCAACAGCTAAAATACAGAATGGTTTAATGATTTCAGTACCTAAGGCTACTGTTCTACTGCTATATTCATTGCCTACAGGTTTCCTCAGTAGGTCATAAACTATGTGAAAGGAGTCAAAGATGTATCTGGCTAGGTTATATTGTGCAAAATTTATCTTCCTGAGTAGTAAAACTCAAATGAGGTAATAAGAAACACTATGAAGAAAGATATAATAAGAACAATGATAGCATTTCATATGAATACAGTTAGGTTAGTTTAGAGTTAAGAGAGGAATGGATTAGGTAAGGTAGAGCAAAGATGCCAAGTGTGAAAGGTTCTTTATTACAACAGGACTGAGTTAGGGAAATTAGCTAAGGTTAGAGAGGTAAAAAAATTCTTTTTTACAATCACTGCAACCTAGTGCAATAACTACCATTGTACAGTTTGATAAAAAAATATCTACACAATTAAATGACGTAAAAAGATAACGTATTTTGAAATTACTTTTACATATACTTGCGATATGACACCATAAGGAATAGAGCACAACATACAATACTGAAAATTAATTTCATAATCATGGATATGGTAATTTCCTTTCTATTTCTTGTGATGCTGGTTTCAGGGTTGCAGCATGATACACAATGGAGTATAAGTCTCACACAGCCATTGAAGTATGATGCAAATCTTTTTTGTTAGTTGTAAAGGTTACAGTCGCATTATTATGTAACATGAAAAACACCAAAAGTGTTATGGTTTTTACGATTCTTTAAAGCAAAACAAGCCCATCATATAAGTATATTTTAGTTATACTTCAAGATAGATTTACTTCCTTAAAAACACAGTTCCGAAAATGAAATAAGAAGCTTTAACAAATGTTTCTACAAGGAACTACTTTTCTTTTGAATATAGAATGTGCCTATGCAGAAAACATATAATTTTGTCTTTCGGTAATTTAACAGTTAGATGGCAAGCTAACAAAACCATCCAAGGATTACCCTGATAATTCTTGTCCATGCTAAGAATGTTGGAAAGTGAAGTTTTTCAGGAGACTAAATATAAAAGGGGTTAAAATACAGAAAAAATAATGAAGAAGAAAGTTCAGGACGGTACTTTTCAGTTAAAACACTAATCACTTTCTCTTTATACTGTTACTTCACAGAGGCATTGTACAGAATGAAGCAGTTCTACAGATTCATGTAAAAAAAGAGGAAACAGCTTTTTGTAAGATATTTTACTAATTTCTTGGGAACAGAATAATTTTAGATACAGTATTTCTGTCAGCCAAATCTACTCCTCCCACTGTAAGATAAGAATTACAGACGACTTTTGGAGTTTTCACAGGTCCTTTTCGGGTGCCCACTTCCACTTGAATAGTGGAAGGCAGTACAGTATAATGTCTTTATCATCCTTCAAGCAAAGAGGCATTATCTTATCTTGGTGATAAGGATTAGTGGAAGGCAGTACAGTATCATGTCTTTCTTATCCTTCAAGAAAAGAGGCATTATCTTATCTTGGTGATAAACATTCAAATATCTTCCTGAGAAACGTATTCCCCAATTACAAAAGCACATTTTTCCTGTTCATTCTAAAAGTACCATTCTTAAGTTGCTTTCTTTGCCTTTTTTCATTTTTTATTTTGGTAATAACAAGGTCTGCTTAGTCATGCTACTTGTGTAGTATTTGTCAGTAGTTAGACTATAACCTTTCTGGAGCAATGGTTTCATCAGAGCCATCAAAATATGCAAGGAAATATTCTCATGGTGAGCAAATTCAGGGTCAACTTGATTCCCCTTTGTAGCATATAAAATAAAGGACAAAACCTCACAAAGCATAAGGGTACTTTATGCCAAACCTAGAATGCTTCAGAGAATTGCATTGTACCCATCCTCCTTCCATTGCGGAGGATGAGGCTTTCAGAAACGCAATTCCATTGCTTGCCTAAGGTATTACTCTCTAGAGATATGCCATTTGTCCCTTGGTAAATTAGGTGGAGAGTTTCGTTCAAAAATTTCGGGGAACCGAAACTTTGTCTCACCCAGGGTACCTATGCAGAGACAAAAGGAAGTATCCGAGGCTGAAATAAGCTGACAAGAGGGTGAACATATATCTAACCTCATAAACACATAAGGTCTGATGAATATAACATCTGTTAATTAGGAAAAACGTTCAGATGCGAAGTTCATGTACCTTATAACATATCTAAACTTAAAAAAACAGCAGCTCTCCTACAAAGTAAAATATAACCACAACAAACATATTGGGGCACATTAAATGACATAATTACATAAAAGTTCTTCGTTCTTAATATAAGGCTTAAAGTTCATCTTACCTCTTACGAATTGCCGCTGATCACTATTGGCATTTAATATATTTCTTTAAAAACTGAATACGAATTACTCTCAAAACCAGAAACAATATCTCAGTGGTAGTGTTATTTGGGTGTGTATGCTTGCAAGACTGCCTTTGCGCAGACGCTACATTCTATATTGACATTAAAAAATTAACTAAACAAAAATATTCACACGTACCGGTATTAGAAGGGATAGAGAGGTGATCTTAATATTAAAAGGTAGCCGAAGCTTTGGGAATTCACCCTTTAAGGATATTTTCCTACATAATACGAATGGCACATCTTCAGGCAGCAACTTTTGTTTAAATTTTCGGATCAATCAGCTGATTATTGAACTGCCAGACGAAGGATTCATAGTAACGTGTGATATAATGTTAACGTGATTTAATCATAAATACTCCTATCTCTAATAATAATAATAATAATAATAATAATAATAATAATAATAATAATAATAATAATAATAATAATAAATTCTCAAATTAAACCTATGAATGTAGTATTCCTTACTTGCTATTTCCAAGAATTTATCGAGAGAAAACCCAACGAAACCGCTCTATGAAGTATCAAGACTTTTGCATGATGTGATGTTGCATGACAAACTTTGTCAATCCAAAATCGATGAATAATCATTATTATTTTGGACCGTAAGCATGGTGGGAGTTCACCATTCCTTGCTCTTTCAACATACTATAAATGCTAAACATTATTTTCTGTCTACTTAAAAACACATTTCATATATCTTAGTATTTTCTTCCAGCTAAAGAGCCAATGTATTATGATTTGACTCAGCCATCCCCTTATAAGGGGAAATATGACTCTTGTATATATGTATGTAGGTATGTACATATGTGTGTGTGTGTGTGAGATTACCTAATTGTGATTACCTAATTGTGTTTACGGGAAAGAACCCAAAGCTCGTATCTTCCCGTCTCCTGATCGGTTCCATTTTAGACTTAGTGATACTTATCGTACCTGTCCTTAAAACTATGGATTGAGATAGCATTAACTACCTCCTCGCTTAGCCAATTCCAATTATCAACTACTCTTACACTGAAAAAGTATTTCCTTACATCCTGCAAAGAAGTATTCTTACGAAGCTTCAGACTATGACCTCTAGTTCTAGAGCCAGCCATATCAAAATATCGATCCCTATCAACTCTATCATAACCATGAAGGAATTTAAAGACTGTCACCATATCCCCCCTCACTCTTCTAGCTTCGAGTGATGGTAAGTCTAATTCCCTCAGCCTCTCATCATAACTGAGATTGCGTATTTCTGGCACCAGTTTCGTGGCATGTCTTTGAACTTTTTCAAGCTTAGCTATGTGCTTTTTCAAGCGCGGATTCCAAAAGGGGGCTGCATATTCGAGTTTTGGCCTCACATAGGTTACATAAATATTTCTGAACATTTCCTTGTCCATGTGCCTGAAGGCTACCCTTACATTTGATAAGAATGCATATGCTGCCCTTACTATGCCATTTATATGTATTTCTGGAGACAAATCTGCCAGTATGTTTACTCCTAGATCTCTCTCATTTTCTGTCTCTTGAAGTTGTACTCCAGCCACCGAGTAGTCAAACTTGGGCCTTCTTGCACTTGTACCCATTCTCATGTGATTACCTAATTGTGATTACCTAATTGTGTTTACGGGAAAGAGCCCAAAGCTCGTATCTTCCCGTCTCCTGATCGGTTCCATTTTAGACTTAGTGATACTTATCGTACCTGTCCTTAAAACTATGGATTGAGATAGCATTAACTACCTCCTCGCTTAGCCAATTCCAATTATCAACTACTCTTACACTGAAAAAGTATTTCCTTACATCCTGCAAAGAAGTTTTCTTACGAAGCTTCAAACTATGACCTCTAGTTCTAGAGCCAGCCATATCGAAATATCGATCCCTATCCACTCTATCATAACCATGAAGGAATTTAAAGACTGTCACCATATCCCCCCTTACTCTTCTAGCTTCGAGTGATGGTAAGTCTAATTCCCTCAGCCTCTCATCATAACTGAGATTGCGTATTTCTGGCACCAGTTTCGTGGCATGTCTTTGAACTTTTTCAAGCTTAGCTATGTGCTTTTTCAAGTGCGGATTCCAAAAGGGGGCTGCATATTCGAGTTTTGGCCTCACATAGGTTACATAAATATTTCTGAACATTTCCTTGTCCATGTGCCTGAAGGCTACCCTTACATTTGATAAGAATGCATATGCTGCCCTTACTATGCCATTTATATGTATTTCTGGAGACAAATCTGCCAGTATGTTTACTCCTAGGTCTCTTTCATTTTCTGTCTCTTGAAGTTGTACTCCAGCCACCGAGTAGTCAAGCTTGGGCCTTCTTGCACTTATGCCCATTCTCATCACCTTACATTTTGAAGTATTGAATTTCATTAGCCACTTTTCTGACCACTCATGCAGATTATTTAGATCCTCCTGAAGTTCTCTACCATTGTTCTCGTTTTTTACTTTCTTCACAATCTTTGCATCATCTGCAAACATATTCATGAATGAATTTACAGACTCTGGTAGGTCATTTACATATACAAGGAACAAAAGTGGCCCTAAAACTGAACCCTGTGGAACTCCACTACTAACTCTTTTCCATTCAGACACTGAGTGTCTTACTCTAACCCTCTATTCCCTTCCTTCTAAGTAAGTTTTTATCCATTCCAAAACATTTCCACCTATTCTAGCCATTGAGTGCAGCTTCCTAATAAGTCTCCCATGTGGAACAGTGTCAAACGCTTTCTGGAAGTCTAGGAATATGCAATCTGCCCAGCCCTCTCTTTCCTGTAAGATTTGGCTTACCTCATCATAAAATTCTAATAAGTTTGTTACTGTTGATCTACCTTCTCTGAAGCCATGTTGCCTCACTGACAAAAAGTTGAAGGATTCCAAGTGAAGAGAGATATGTTTCCTTAGTAGTTTCTCCATAACTTTGCAAACTATGCTGGTCAAGGAAACTGGTCTATAGTTCAGAGCCGTATCCCTCCTTCCCTTTTTGAAGATAGGTATCACATTTGCTTGTTTCCAGCATCTTGGAATCTCCCCCGACTCCAGTGACTCCTTAAATATGATACTTAGTGCCACTGATATTGTGTTTGCGCATTTTTTAAGCACATGAGGGGATATGTCATCAGGACCTGTAGCTTTATGAACATCTAAATCCATCAGCGCTTTGCATACCTCTGTGGCTGTAAGGTTGATGTTCTCTAATACCGGCCCTTGAGCTTCTATCACTGCACTCTGAGGGGGTGGGGTATTTTCTACTGTAAATACTGGCTGAAACTCCTTGTTCAATTCTTTGCAGATCTCTTCATCCGTCTCAGTGATGCTTCCATCCGCTCTCTTTAGCCTTAAAACCTGTTCTTTTACCTTCAGTTTTCCTCTGATAAAGCTGTGGAAAAGCTTGGGATTTTCTTTAGCCTTCCTGGTGATGTCCCTCTCATAATCTCTCTCTGCCTCTCTCCTTTTACTTAGGTAGTCATTTCTTGCTCTTTTGTAGGTTTGCCAGGCATTTATGTTTTTTCTCCTCCTATACCTTTTCCAGCATTTGTGTGTGTGTGTATATATATATATATATATATATATATATATATATATATATATATATATATATATATATATATATATATATATATATATATATATATATATATATATATATGCTTGCTGAATGTTGAGGAAGATAGAGAGGCAGCTATAGTGGCAGTGGGAGGGGTTCAAGGGCCAGTAATGGGAGATCAAAATGAGAGAGAGATTACAAGAGAGGAGGTGAAAAGGGCATTGTATGAAGCGAAAGCAGGTAAAGCACCTGGAAGGGATGGCGTGAGAGCGGAGATGTTGAAAGAAGGGGGTGTGACTGCATTGGAATGGTTAGTGAGAGTGTTTAATATATGCTTTATGTTGTCATTGGTGCCAGCGGATTGGGTGATTGCCTGTATAGTGCCCCTATACAAAGGTAAGGGAGATATGTATGAATGCAGTAATTTTAGGGGTATAAGTTTGTTGAGTGTGGTAGGAAAAGTGTATGGTAGGATACTGGTTAATAGGATTAGGGATAAGACAGAATATGTGATCGCGGAAGTGCAGAGTGGTTTTAGGAGAGGTAGAGGTTGTATAGATCAGATTTTTATAGTTAGGCAGTTATGTGAGAAATATTTAGCAAAGGGTAAGGATGTGTATTTTGCATTTTTGGATCTGGAGAAAGCATATGATAGAGTTGATAGAGAGGCTATGTGGAATGTTTTGAGATTATATGGAATAAATGGTAAATTGTTGCATGCAGTGAAAAGTTTGTATGAGGGTAGTAGAGCTTGTGTTAGGGTAGGGAATGAAGTGAGTGAGTGGTTTCCAGTGAGTGTGGGACTGAGACAGGGATGTGTGATGTCACCATGGCTGTTCAATTTGTATATTGATGGAGTTGTAAGAGAGGTGAATGAGCGAGTGCGTGGTCGAGGTTTGAGAATGGTAGATGGGGATGATAACGAGTGGGAGCTGAATCAGTTGCTGTTTGCAGATGATACTGTGGTGGTGGCAGATTCAGAGGAAAAGCTGTGTCAGTTAGTGTCAGAATTTGGAATGGTGTGTGAGAGAAGGAAGCTGCGAGTGAATGTGGGAAAGAGTAAGGTTATGAGGTGTACAAGAAATGAGGATGGCGCCGGATTGAATGTTATGTTGAATGGAGAGACATTTGAGGAGGTTAATCAGTTTAAGTATTTATGCTCGGTTATAGCTGCAAATGGTGGAGTGGAAGCAGATGTGTGTCACAGAGTGAATGAAGGATGTAAAGTGTTGGGTGCATTGAAAGGAGTGATGAAGAATAGAGGGTTGGAAATGAATGTTAAGAAAGTTTTGTATGAGAAAGTGGTTGTGCCAACTGTGATGTATGGATCAGAGTTATAGGGGTATGAAAGTAAGTGAGAGACGGAAACTAAATGTGTTTGAGATGAAATGCCTGAGGAGTATGATTGGTGTATCTCGATTGGATAGGGTTAGGAATGAAGTGGTGAGAGCAAGAACGGGTGTGAGGAGAGAAATTGCAGCCAGAGTAGATATGAATGTTCTGAGATGGTTTGGCCATGTGGAAAGGATGGATGATGAAAGGCTGCTGAAAAAGGTGATGAATGCAAGAGTTGATGGGAGAAATGCTAGAGGGAGGCCTAGGTTTGGATGGATGGATGGAGTAAGGAGAGCCCTGAATGATAGGAGGATGGATGTGAGGGAAGCAAGCGAGCGTGCTAGGAATAGGAATGAGTGGCGAGCGATTGTGACGCGGCTCTGATGGGCATCTGCTGTTACCACGGGGCTGCATCTTACAGAGATAGCCCTGTGGTAGGGGCAGTAGGAGGAGCTGGCAGTTGTGAAGCGACACAGGTTGTGGAAGAGCCGGGAGGATGGGCTGTGGCACTCCAGCAGTGCCATCTGAACGGTCGCTAGCTCCCTCGTCATTGCCCATAGAGCAAAGTAATCCCCTTATTTGTTTTCCTTTCTTGATGTCGGCTACCCCCCAATTAAAGGGGGAAACAGCCAAGGTATATGTATGTATGTATGATATATATATATATATATATATATATATATATATATATATATATATATATATATATATATATATATATATATATATATATATATATATATATATATATATATATATATATATATATATATATATATATATATATATATATATATATATATATATATTACGTTAGTGTGCGACCTACCAGGACAATTACATTAGAGACTACATGTCTATGGGCAGCAAAAATATTTCATGCCATTCTGTTAATTTTGTATTTTAGTCATCACAACATGAAGGATATATATATATATATATATATATATATATATATATATATATATATATATATATATATATATATATATGTATATATATATATATATATATATATATATATATATATATATATATATATATATATATATATATATATATATAAATATATATATATTTATATATATATATATATATATATATATATATATATATATATATATATATATATATATATATATATATATATATATATATATATATATATATATATATATATATATATATATATATATATATATATATATATATATATATATATATATATATATATATATATATATATATATATATATATATATATATATATATATATATATATATATATATATATATATATATATATATATATATATATATATATATATATAGGGAGTCCTTGGATTACAATGTCCTCGAATTACGATGTTTCGTGATTACTATGCTTCTCCCATAAATTATTTTGCTTCTTTTTATATAATTTTTGGCCTGTATTATGCTTCCCAATTATAAAGTAGATTCTTCTGATGGCAGTGCTTCGAAGGAAAGGGAAGTCATCAGCATGGAAGTGAAATTAGAGATAGTGAAGCGCATGGAAATGGGAGAAACTTTACTACTACATTAGCATAGGTGGGCAACATAGATGCTTATATAGGTGTTTTCTGGCTAACGCTGAAAATCGGGTTACATCACATTTCAGAAACGGAACTCTGACGTAAGTCGAGGACCCCCTGTATAGATAATTATATTGACTACAAAGGAAAAGGAAACAAATGAGTTGGTGAGAACTTTCGATTTTTAAAAATTCATGATCACAGCAAGTAATGTGGCTGTGATCATGATTTCTTTTTAAAATTGTAAGTACTAGCCAACTCAATTGTTTCCTATTCCTAAGGTCAATATAATAATTTAGATTTCTTCCAAGGGTTTCTCTTGGTATAAATAGTTACAAACACACACACACACACACACATCAAACAGGCACTTGATAAAGAGAAGACAGTGGTAATCTCAGGCATAAGCGAATCCCAGGAGCCAACATGGCAGGGGAGACTTGAAGAAAATAAAGCTAGGGTTGTAGACCTGATAAGAAATGTTGGAGTAGTTTGTGGTCCTGAGGATATTGTAAACATACACCAACAAGGTAAATATTCGAGGGAAGGAAAGCCGAGACCAACAAAAGTAACCTTTGAGAGAGGGGAAACATGTAGGGAAATATTGTTGAGAAAAAAAAGTCTAAAAGACCTTCAAGAATTCAAAGAAGTGTTCATTAGACGATACAGAACACAGGAAGAGATGGGAAAGATCAAAAACTTGTTGCAAGAGGCAAGAAGGTTAAATGAGGAAAGAAATGAAGAAGAGAAGAAAAATTTTCATTTCGGAGTTCTTCCAGACAAAGGGGAGATAAAGAAGATAATGACAGAAGATCAGGGAATGGGGCCTCATTAAAATTGTTATACACAAATGCTGATGGATTAGCTGGTAAGGCAGTAGAATTAAAAGATAGGATTCACAATAGTAAGGCAGATATAGTGGCAATTACAGAGACTAAGTTGAGTGAGGACATAAACAGTGTCACAGTTTTTCCTAAGGGCTTCAGAATATTAAGGGTTGAAAGATCTGAGAGGACTGGTGGAGGGATAGCACTGCTCATAAGTGAAAGGATTCAAGTTGAAGAAATAAACTTGGCTATAGAAAGTGAGTTCAAGGAATTTCTTGTTGCTCGCATAAATACTGGGTCAGAGAGCATTATAATAACTGTTGTATATAACCCACCAAGGAACCAAAATAGGCTTGAAGTTTATGAGGAAAGTCATATAGGTACTATTGAAGTCATAAACTCAGTTGTTAACATGGCACTGGAGAAAAAATGTAGGATTTTGATTATGGGAGATTTTAATCATAAAGGGATAGACTATATAAATATTGACCCACACAGTGGTGAGGACTCATTCGGGGCAAGATTCCTAGATTGCGTACAAGGGAATTTCCTAAGCCAACATGTAATGGAACCAACGAGGGCCAGGAGTAGGGGATGAGCCATCACTACTTGATCTAGTATTCACAGATAATGTGTTGATATTGAAAAATATGAGTATGAACCACCAATTGGAAAGAGTGACCACTGTGTGTTGTTGATGGAATATATCATTGAAGATATTCTGACTGAGAGTAGAGGCACTGAGGACATGAGGAGGAGCTATCCGAAAGGAGATTACATCAAAATGAATGAGCTTTTTGCAGTTCTTGACTGGAGAACCTTATTTTACAACAAATCTGTACAAGAAAAATATGACATCTTTTGTGAGAAATATGGGAAGATAGTATATTGCTGCATACCTGTCACCAAAATAGGTGTAATGCATGCCAGAGAGAAATGGTTCGATAATGGGTGTAAAAGAGCTATGGAGTGGAGAGACAAATGCTGGAAAAGGTATAGGAGGAGAAAAAACATAAATGCCTGGCAAACCTACAAAAGAGCAAGAAATGACTACCTAAGTAAAAGGAGAGAGGCAGAAAGAGACTATGAGAGGGACATCACCAGGAAGGCTAAAGAAAATCCCAAGCTTTTCCACAGCTTTATCAGAGGAAAACTGAAGGTAAAAAACAGGTTTTAAGGCTAAAGAGAGCGGATGGAAGCATCACTGAGACGGATGAAGAGATCTGCAAAGAATTGAACAAGGAGTTTCAGTCAGTATTTACAGTAGAAAATACCCCACCCCCTCAGATTGCAGTGATAGAAGCTCAAGGGCCGGTATTAGAGAACATCAACCTTACAGCCACAGAGGTATGCAAAGCGCTGATGGATTTGGATGTTCATAAAGCTACAGGTCCTGATGACATATCCCCTCATGTGCTTAAAAAATGCGCAAACTCTATATCAGTGGCACTAAGTATCATATTTAAAATGTCACTGGAGTCAGGGGAGATTCCAAGATGCTGGAAACAAACAAATGTGATACCTATCTTCAAAAAGGGAAGGAGGGATACGGCTCTGAACTATAGACCAGTTTCCTTGACCAGCATAGTTTGCAAAGTTATGGAGAAACTACTAAGGAAACATATCTCTCTTCACTTGGAATCCATTAACTTTATGTCAGTGAGTCAACATGGCTTCAGAGAAGGTAGATCAACAGTAACAAACTTATTAGAATTTTATGATGAGGCAAGCCGAATCTTACAGGAAAGAAAGGGCTGGGCAGATTGCATATTCCTAGACTTCCAGAAAACGTTTGATACTGTTCCACATGGGAGACTTATTAGGAAGCCGCAAGCAATGGCTAGAATAGGTGGAAATGTTTTGGAATGGATAAAAACTTACTTAGAAGGAAGGGAACAGAGGGTTAGAGTAAGACACTCAGTGTCTGAATGGAGAAGAGTTAGTAGTGTAGTTCCACAGGGTTCAGTTTTAGGGCCACTTTTGTTCCTTGTATATGTAAATGACCTACAAGAGTCTGTAAATTCATTCATGAATATGTTTGCAGATGATGCAAAGATTGTGAAGAAAGTAAAAAACGAGAGCAATGGTAGAGAGCTTCAGAAGGATCTAAATAATCTGCATGAGTGGAGAGAAAAGTGGCTAATGAAATTCAATACTTCAAAATGTAAGGTAATGAGAATGGGTACAAGTGCAAGAAGGCCCAAGCTTGACTACTCGGTGTCTGGAGTACAACTTCAAGAGACAGAAAATGAGAGAGATGTAGGAGTAAACATACTGGCAGATTTGTCTCCAGAAATACATATAAATGGCATAGTAAGGGCAGCATATGCATTCTTATCAAATGTAAGGGTAGCCTTCAGGCACATGGACAAGGAAATGTTCAGAAATATGTATGTAACCTATGTGAGGCCAAAACTCGAATATGCAGTCCCCTTTTGGAATCCACACTTGAAAAAGCACATAGCTAAGCTTGAAAAAGTTCAAAGACATGCCACGAAACTGGTGCCAGAAATACGCAATCTCAGTTATGATGAGAGGTTGAGGGAATTAGACTTATCATCACTCGAAGCTAGAAGAGTGAGGGGGGATATGGTAACAGTCTTTAAATTCCTTCATGGTTATGATAGAGTGGATAGGGATCGATATTTTGATATGGCTGGTTGTAGAACTAGAGCTCATAGTTTGAAACTTTGTAAGAAAACTTCTTTGCAGGATGTAAGGAAATACTTTTTCAGTGTAAGAGTAGTTGATAAATGGAATTGGCTAAGCGAGGAGGTAGTTAATGCTATCTCAATCTATAGTTTTAAGGACAGGTATGATAAGTATCACTAAGTCTAAAATGGAACCGATCAGGAGACGGGAAGATACGAGCTTTGGGCTCTTTCCCGTAAACACAATTAGGTAAGTACACACACACACACACACACACACACACACACACACACACACACACACACACACACACACAACTAGAGGTCATAGTTTGAAGCTTCGTAAGAAAACTTGTTTGCAGGATGTAAGGAAATACTTTTTCAGTGTAAGAGTAGTTGATAATTGGAATTCGCTAAGCGAGGAGGTAGTTAATGCTATCTCAATCCATAGTTTTAAGGACAGGTATGATAAGTATCACTAAGTCTAAAAATGGAACCGATCAGGAGACGGGAAGATACGAGCTTTGGGCTCTTTCCCGTAAACACAATTAGGTAATCACAATTAGGTAATCACACACACACACACACACACACACACACACATAGTTAGTAGTGGAGTTCCACAGGGTTCAGTTTTAGGGCCACTTTTGTTCCTTGTATATGTAAATGACCTACCAGAGTCTGTAAATTCATTCATGAATATGTTTGCAGATGATGCAAAGATTGTGAAGAAAGTAAAAAACGAGAACAATGGTAGAGAACTTCAGGAGGATCTAAATAATCTGCATGAGTGGTCAGAAAAGTGGCTAATGAAATTCAATACTTCAAAATGTAAGGTAATGAGAATGGGTACAAGTGCAAGAAGGCCCAAGCTTGACTACTCGGTGGCTGGAGTACAACTTCAAGAGACAGAAAATGAGAGAGACCTAGGAGTAAACATACTGGCAGATTTGTCTCCAGAAATACATATAAATGGCATAGTAAGGGTAGCATATGCATTCTTATCAAATGTAAGGGTAGCCTTCAGGCACATGGACAAGGAAATGTTCAGAAATATTTATGTAACCTATGTGAGGCCAAAACTCGAATATGCAGCCCCCTTTTATAATCCGCACTTGAAAAAGCACATAGCTAAGCTTGAAAAAGTTCAAAGACATGCCACGAAACTGGTGCCAGAAATACGCAATCTCAGTTATGATGAGAGGCTGAGGGAATTAGACTTACCATCACTCGAAGCTAGAAGAGTAAGGGGAGATATGGTGACAGTCTTTAAATTCCTTCATGGTTATGATAGAGTGGATAGGGATCGATATTTCGATATGGCTGGCTCTAGAACTAGAGGTCATAGTTTGAAGCTTCGTAAGAAAACTTCTTTGCAGCATGTAAGGAAATACTTTTTCAGTGTAAGAGTAGTTGATAATTGGAATTCGCTAATCGAGGAGGTAGTTAATGCTATCTCAATCCATAGTTTTAAGAACAGGTACGATAAGTATCACTAAGTCTAAAATGGAACCGATCAGGAGACGGGAAGATACGAGCTTTGGGCTCTTTCCCGTAAACACAATTAGGTAAGCACAATTAGGTAATCACATTATAATAACTGTTGTATACAACCCACCAAGGAACCAAAATAGGCTTGAAGTTTATGAGGAAAGTCATATAGGTACTATTGAAGTCATAAACTCTGTTGTTAACATGGCACGGGAAAAAAAATGTAGGATTTTGATTATGGGAGACTTTAATCATAAAGAGATAGATTGGATAAATCTTGACCCACACAGTGGTGAGGACTCATTCGGGGCAAGATTCCTAGATTGCGTGCAAGGGAATTTCCTACACCAACATGTAATGGAACCAACAAGGGCCAGGGGTGGGGATGAGCCATCACTACTTGATCTAGTGTTCACAGATAATGTGTTGGATATTGAAAAAATTGAGTATGAACCACCAATTGGAAAGAGTGACCACTGTGTGTTGTTGATGGAGTATATCATTGAAGATATTCTTCCTGAGAGTAGAGGCACTGAGGACATGAGGAGGAACTATCGGAAAGGAGATTACATCAAAGTGAATGAGCTTTTTGCAGTTATTGACTGGAGAACCTTATTTTACAACAAATCTGTACAAGAAATGTATGACATCTTTTGTGAGAAATATGGGAAGATAGTAGATTGCTGCATACCTGTCACCAAAGTAGGTGTAATTCATGCCAGAGAGAAATGGTTCAATAATAGGTGTAAAAGAGCTAAGGAGTGGAGAGACAAATGCTGGAAAAGGTATAGGAGGAGAAAAAACATAAATGCCTGGCAAACCTACAAAAGAGCAAGAAATGACTACCTAAGTAAAAGGAGAGAGGCAGAGAGAGACTATGAGAGGGACATCACCAGGAAGGCTAAAGAAAATCCCAAGCTTTTCCACAGCTTTATCAGAGGAAAACTGAAGGTAAAAGAACAGGTTTTAAGGCTAAAGAGAGCGGATGGAAGCATCACTGAGACGGATGAAGAGATCTGCAAAGAATTGAACAAGGAGTTTCAGTCAGTATTTACAGTAGAAAATACCCCACCCCCTCAGATTGCAGTGATAGAAGCTCAAGGGCCGGAATTAGAGAACATCAACCTTACAGCCACAGAGGTATGCAAAGCGCTGATGGATTTAGATGTTCATAAAGCTACAGGTCCTGATGACATATCCCCTCATGTGCTTAAAAAATGCGCAAACACAATATCAGTGGCACTAAGTATCATATTTAAGGAGTCACTGGAGTCGGGGGAGATTTCAAGAAGCTGGAAACAAGCAAATGTAATACCTATCTTCAAAAAGGGAAGGAGGGATACGGCTCTGAACTATAGACCAGTTTCCTTGACCAGCATAGTTTGCAAAGTTATGGAGAAACTACTAAGGAAACATATCTCTCTTCACTTGGAATCCATTAACTTTTTGTCAGTGAGGCAACATGGCTTCAGAGAAGGTAGATCAACAGTAACAAACTTATTAGAATTTTATGATGAGGTAAGCCAAATCTTACAGGAAAGAGAGGGCTGGGCAGATTGCATATTCCTAGACTTCCAGAAAGCGTTTGATACTGTTCCACATGGGAGACTTATTAGGAAGCTGCAAGCAATGGCTAGAATAGGTGGAAATGTTTTGGAATGGATAAAAACTTACTTAGAAGGAAGGGAACAGAGGGTTAGAGTAAGACACTCAGTGTCTGAATGGAGAAGAGTTAGTAGTGTAGTTCCACAGGGTTCAGTTTTAGGGCCACTTTTGTTCCTTGTATATGTAAATGACCTACCAGAGTCTGTAAATTCATTCATGAATATGTTTGCAGATGATGCAAAGATTGTGAAGAAAGTAAAAAACGAGAACAATGGTAGAGAACTTCAGGAGGATCTAAATAATCTGCATGAGTGGTCAGAAAAGTGGCTAATGAAATTCAATACTTCAAAATGTAAGGTAATGAGAATGGGTACAAGTGCAAGAAGGCCCAAGCTTGACTACTCGGTGGCTGGAGTACAACTTCAGGAGACAGAAAATGAGAGAGATCTAGGAGTAAACATACAGGCAGATTTGTCTCCAGAAATACATATAAATGGCATAGTAAGGGCAGCATATGCATTCTTATCAAATGTAAGGGTAGCCTTCAGGCACATGGACAAGGAAATGTTCAGAAATATTTATGTAACCTATGTGAGGCCAAAACTCGAATATGCAGCCCCCTTTTGGAATCCGCACTTGAAAAAACACATAGCTAAGCTTGAAAAAGTTCAAAGACATGCCACGAAACTGGTGCCAGAAATACGCAATATCAGTTATGATGAGAGGCTGAGGGAATTAGACTTACCATCACTCGAAGCTAGAAGAGTAAGGGGGGGATATGGTGACAGTCTTTAAATTCCTTCATGGTTATGATAGAGTGGATAGGGATCGATATTTTGATATGGCTGGCTCTAGAACTAGAGGTCATAGTTTGAAGCTTTGTAAGAAAACTTCTTTGCAGGATGGAAGGAAATACTTTTTCAGTGTAAGAGTAGTTGATAATTGTAATTGGCTAAGCGAGGAGGTAGTTAATGCTATCTCAATCCATAGTTTTAGGGACAGGTATGATTAGTATCACTAAGTCTAAAATGGAACCGATCAGGATACGGGAAGATACGAGCTTTGGGCACTTTCCCGTAAACACAATTAGGTAATCACACACATCTAAAGGAATTAGATGTTAGTTCACTGCTATCTTCTGAGAGAGACGAGATTGCTGCTTGGAATGTTCAGATTAAGGAAAACATTGAACAGTTCAGAAAAGAGTTCCAGGAGCTGAATATGGAAAATGATGCCATGAAAACGTCCTTTGCTGATGCACTAAAGGGGAATGTGGCAGTAAAAGAGGCTGTAAAGGTGGTGGCACTGGAAAACATACAAACAGTTGACTATAAAGAGACAGTAATCGAAAAAATGAAAGACGTTGTGATGGAAAGGGCAAACCCACTCATCAGACAGGCACTTGATAAGGAGAAGACAGTGGTAATCTCAGGCATAAGTGAATCCCAGGAGCCAACATGGCAGGGGAGACTTGAAGAAAATAAAGCTAGGGTTGTAGACCTGATAAGAAAGCTTGGAGTAGTATGTGGTCCTGAGGATATTGTAAACATACACCAACTAGGTAAATATTCGAGGGAAGGAAAGCCGAGACCAACAAAAGTAACCTTTGAGAGAGGGGAGGCATGTAGGGAAATATTGTTGAGAAAAAAAAGTCTAAAAGACCTTCAAGAATGCAAAGAAGTGTTCATTAGACGATACAGAACACAGGAAGAGATGGGAAAGATAAAAAACTTGTTGCAAGAGGCAAGAAGGTTAAATGATGAAAGAAATGAAGAAGAGAAGAAAAATTTTCGTTACGGAATACTTCCAGACAAAGGGGAGATAAAGAAGATAATGACAGAAGATCAGGGGATGGGGCCTCATTAAGATTGTTATACACAAATGCTGATGGATTAGCTGGTAAGGCAGTAGAATTAAAAGATAGGATTCACAACAGTAAGGCAGATATAGTAGCAATTACAGAGACTAAGTTGAGTGAGGACATAAACAGTGTCACAGTTTTTCCTAAGGGCTTCAGAATACTAAGGGTCGAAAGATCTGAGAGGACTGGTGGAGGGATAGCACTGCTCATAAGTGAGAGGATTCAAGTTGAAGAGATAAACTTGGCTATAGAAAGTGAGTTCAGGGAATTTCTTGTTGCTCGCATAAATACTGGGTCAGAGAGCATTATAATAACTGTTGTATACAACCCACCAAGGAACCAAAATAGGCTTGAAATTTATGAGGAAAGTCATATAGGTACGATTGAAGTCATAAACTCAGTTGTTAACATGGCGCGGGAGAAAAAATGTAGGATTTTGATTATGGGAGACTTTAATCATAAAGAGATAGATTGGATAAATCTTGACCCACACAGTGGTGAGGACTCCTTTGGGGCAAGATTCCTAGATTGCGTACAAGGGAATTTCCTACACCAACATGTAATGGAACCAACAAGAGCCAGGGGTGGGGATGAGCCATCACTACTTGATCTGGTGTTCACAGATAATGTGTTGGATATTGAAAATATTGAGTATGAACCACCAATTGGAAAGAGTGACCACTGTGTGTTGTTGATGGAGTATATCATTGAAGACATTCTTCCTGAGAGTAGAGGCACTGAGGACATGAGGAGGAACTATCAGAAAGGAGATTACATCAAAATGAATGAGCTTTTTGCAGTTATTGACTGGAGAACCTTATTTTACAACAAATCTGTACAAGAAATGTATGACATCTTTTGTGAGAAATATGGGAAGATTGTAGATTGCTGCATACCTGTCACCAAAGTAGGTGTAATTCATGCCAGAGAGAAATGGTTCAATAATGGGTGTAAAAGAGCTAAGGAGTGGAGAGACAAATGCTGGAAAAGGTATAGGAGGAGAAAAAACATAAATGCCTGGCAAACCTACAAAAGAGCAAGAAATGACTACCTAAGTAAAAGGAGAGAGGCAGAGAAAGATTATGAGAGGGACATCACCAGGAAGGCGAAAGAAAATCCCAAGCTTTTCCACAGCTTTATCAGAGGAAAACTGAAGGTAAAAGAACAGGTTTTAAGGCTAAAGAGAGCGGATGGAAGCATCACTGAGACGGACGAAGAGATCTGCAAAGAATTGAACAAGGAGTTTCAGTCAGTATTTACAGTAGAAAATACCCCACCCCCTCAGATTGCAGTGATAGAAGCTCAAGGGCCGGTATTAGAGAACATCAACCTTACAGCCACAGAGGTATGCAAAGCGCTGATGGATTTAGATGTTCATAAAGCTACAGGTCCTGATGACATATCCCCTCATGTGCTTAAAAAATGCGCAAACACAATATCAGTGGCACTAAGTATCATATTGAAGGAGTCATTGGAGTCGGGGGAGATTCCAAGATGCTGGAAACAAGCAAATGTGATACCTATCTTCAAAAAGGGAAGGAGGGATACGGCTCTGAACTATAGACCAGTTTCCTTGACCAGCATAGTTTGCAAAGTTATGGAGAAACTACTAAGGAAACATATCTCTCTTCACTTGGAATCCTTCAACTTTTTGTCAGTGAGGCAACATGGCTTCAGAGAAGGAAGATCAACAGTAACAAACTTATTAGAATTTTATGATGAGGTAAGCCAAATCTTACAGGAAAGAGAGGGCTGGGCAGATTGCATATTCCTAGACTTCCAGAAAGCGTTTGACACTGTTCCACATGGGAGACTTATTAGGAAGCTGCAATCAATGGCTAGAATAGGTGGAAATGTCTTGGAATGGATAAAAACTTACTTAGAAGGAAGGGAACAGAGGGTTAGAGTAAGACACTCAGTGTCTGAATGGAGAAGAGTTAGTAGTGGAGTTCCACAGGGTTCAGTTTTAGGGCCACTTTTGTTCCTTGTATATGTAAATGACCTACCAGAGTCTGTAAATTCATTCATGAATATGTTTGCAGATGATGCAAAGATTGTGAAGAAAGTAAAAAACGAGAACAATGGTAGAGAACTTCAGGAGGATCTAAATAATCTGCATGAGTGGTCAGAAAAGTGGCTAATGAAATTCAATACCTCAAAATGTAAGGTAATGAGAATGGGTACAAGTGCAAGAAGGCCCAAGCTTGACTACTCGGTGGCTGGAGTACAACTTCAGGAGACAGAAAATGAGAGAGATCTAGGAGTAAACATATTGGCAGATTTGTCTCCAGAAATACATATAAATGGCGTAGTAAGGGCAGCATATGCATTCTTATCAAATGTAAGGGTAGCCTTCAGGCACATGGACAAGGAAATGTTCAGAAATATTTATGTAACCTATGTGAGGCCAAAACTCGAATATGCAGCCCCCTTTTGGAATCCGCACTTGAAAAAGCACATAGCTAAGCTTGAAAAAGTTCAAAGACATGCCACAAAACTGGTGCCAGAAATACGCAATCTCGGTTATGATGAGAGGCTGAGGGAATTAGACTTGCCATCACTCGAAGCTAGAAGAGTAAGGGGGGATATGGTGACAGTCTTTAAATTCCTTCATGGTTATGATAGAGTGGATAGGGATCGATATTTCGATATGGCTGGCTCTAGAACTAGAGGTCATAGTTTGAAGCTTCGGAAGAAAACTTGTTTGCAGGATGTAAGGAAATACTTTTTCAGTGTAAGAGTAGTTGATAATTGGAATTGGCTAAGCGAGGAGGTAGTTAATGCTACCTCAATCCATAGTTTTAAGGACAGGTATGATAAGTATCACTAAGTCTAAAAATGGAACCGATCAGGAGACGGGAAGATACGAGCTTTGGGCTCTTTCCCGTAAACACAATTAGGTAATCACAATTAGGTAATCACACACCCACACACACACACACACACACACACAAATACCCAGAGATCGCTGCTTGGAATGTCCAGATTAAGGAAAACATTGAACAGTTCAGAAAAGAGTTCCAGGAGCTGAATATGGAAAATGATGCCATGAAAACTTCCTTTGCTGATGCACTAAAGGGGAATGTGGCAGTAAAAGAGGCTGTAAAGGTGGTGGCACTGGAAAACATACAAACAGTTGGCTATAAAGAGACAGAAATCGAAAAAATGAAAGACGTTGTGATGGAAAGGGCAAACCCACTCATCAGACAGGCACTTGATAAGGAGAAGACAGTGGTAATCTCAGGCATAAGCGAATCCCAGGAGCCAACATGGCAGGGGAGACTTGAAGAAAATAAAGCTAGGGTTGTAGACCTGATAAGAAAGCTTGGAGTAGTATGTGGTCCTGAGGATATTGTAAACATACACCAACTAGGTAAATATTCGAGGGAAGGAAAGCCGAGACCAACAAAAGTAACCTTTGAGAGAGGGGAAACATATAGGGAAATATTGTTGAGAAAAAAAAGTCTAAAAGACCTTCAAGAATTCAAAGAAGTGTTAATTAGACAATACAGAACACAGGAAGAGATGGGAAAGATCAAAAACTTGTTGCAAGAGGCAAGAAGGTTAAATAAGGAAAGAAACGAAGAAGAGAAGAAAAATTTTCATTACAGAGTTCTCCCAGACAAAGGGGAGATAAAGAAGATAATGACAAAAGATCAGGGGATGGGGCCTCATTAAGATTGTTATACACAAATGCTGATGGATTAGCTGGTAAGGCAGTAGAATTAAAAGATAGGATTCACAACAGTAAGGCAGATATAGTAGCAATTACAGAGACTAAGTTGAGTGAGGACATAAACAGTGTCACAGTTTTTCCTAAGGGCTTCAGAATACTAAGGGTTGAAAGATCTGAGAGGACTGGTGGAGGGATAACACTGCTCATAAGTGAAAAGATTCAAGTTGAAGAAATAAACTTGGCTACAGAAAGTGAGTTCAAGGAATTTCTTGTTGCTTGCATAAATACTGGGTCAGAGAGCATTATAATAACTGTTGTATACAACCCACCAAGGAACCAAAATAGGCTTGAAGTTTATGAGGAAAGTCATATAGGTACTATTGAAGTCATAAACTCAGTTGTTAACATGGCACGGGAAAATTTTTTTAGGATTTTGATTATGGGAGACTTTAATCATAAAGAGATAGATTGGATTAATCTTGACCCACACAGTGGTGAGGACTCATTCGGGGCAAGATTCCTAGATTGCGTACAAGGGAATTTCCTACACTAACATGTAATGGAACCAACAAGGGCCAGGGGTGGGGATGAGCCATCACTACTTGATCTAGTGTTCACAGATAATGTGTTGGATATTGAAAAAATTGAGTATGTACCACCAATTGGAAAGAGTGACCACTGTGTGTTGTTGATGGAATATATCATTGAAGATATTCTGCCTGAGAGTAGAGGCACTGAGGACATGAGGAGGAACTATCCGAAAGGAGATTACATCAAAATGAATGAGCTTTTTGCAGTTCTTGACTGGAGAACCTTATTTTAAAACAAATCTGTACAAGAAATGTATGACATCTTTTCTGAGAAATATGAGAAGATAGTAGATTGCTGCATACCTGTCACCAAAGTAGGTGTAATTCATGCCAGAGAGAAATGGTTCGATAATGGGTGTAAAAGAGCTAAGGAGTGGAGAGACAAATGCTGGAAAAGGTATAGGAGGAGAAAAAACATAAATGCCTGGCAAACCTACAAAAGAGCAAGAAATGACTACCTAAGTAAAAGGAGAGAGGCAAAGAGAGACTATGAGAGGGACATCACCAGGAAGGCTAAAGAAAATCCCTAGCTTTTCCACAGCTTTATCAGAGGAAAACTGAAGGTAAAAGAACAGGTTTTAAATTTAAATTTAAATTTTTTAAATTTAACCTTTATTTCCATTTCAATACAATGGGTATTCGTCAGCCAGGGCAAGCCCCAACCCCCCACTGTGATGTCCAACCACAGCAGTTCCTGCCAGTAAACAGCTTAAACTCTCGGTCTTGGACGGGGACCGATCTTTCGACCTCGTGAATGCGAAGCCAGCGCGTTACCACTGTACTAGCCAGCAGGCTAAAGAGAGCGGATGGAAGCATCACTGAGACGGATGAAGAGATCTGCAAAGAATTGAACAAGGAGTTTCAGTCAGTATTTACAGTAGAAAATACCCCACCCCCTCAGAATGCAGTGATAGAAGCTCAAGGGCCAGTATTAGAGAACATCAATCTTACAGCCACAAAGGTATGCAAAGCGCTGATGGATTTGGATGTTCATAAAGCTACAGGTCCTGATGACATATCCCCTCATGTGCTTAAAAAATGCGCAAACTCAATATCAATGGCACAAAGTATCATATTTAAAAAGTCACTGGAGTCAGGGGAGATTCCAAGATGCTGGAAACAAGCAAATGTGATACCTATCTTCAAAAAGGAAAGGAGGATACGGCTCTGAACTATAGACCAGTTTCCTTGACCAGCATAGTTTGCAAAGTTATGGAGAAACTACTAAGGAAACATATCTCTCTTCACTTGGAATCCTTCAACTTTATGTCAGTGAGGCAACATGGCTTCAGAGAAGGTAGATCAACAGTAACAACCCTATTAGAATTTTATGATGAGGCAAGCTGAATCTTACAGGAAAGAGTGGGCTGAGCAGATTGCATATTCCTAGACTTCCAGAAAGCAATTGACACTGTTCCACATGGGAGACCTATTAGGAAGCTGTAAGCAATGGCTAAAATAGGTGGAAATGTCCTGGAATGGATAAAAACTTACTTAGAAGGAAGGGAACAGAGGGTTAGAGTAGGACGCTCGGTTTCTGATTGGAGAAGAGTTAGTAGTGGAGTTCCACAGGGTAAAGTTTTAGGGCCACTTTTGTTCCTTGTATATGTAAATGACCTACCAGAGTGTGTAAATTCATTCATGAATATGTTTGCAGATGATGCAAAGATTGTGAAGAAAGTAAAAAACGAGAACAGTGGTAGAGAACTTAAGGAAGATCTAAATAGTCTGCATGAGTGGTCAGAAAAGTGGCTAATGAAATTCAGTACTTCAAAATATAAGGTAATGAGAATGGGTACAAGTGCAAGAAGGCCCAAGCTTGACTACTCGGTGTTTGGAGTACAACTTCAAGAGACAGAAAATGAGAGAGATCTAGGAGTAGACATACTGGCAGATTTGTCTCCAGAAATACATATAAATGGCATAGTAAGGGCAGCATATGCATTCTTATCATATGTAAGGGTAGCCTTCAGGCACATGGACAAGGAAATGTTCAGAAATATTCATGTAACCTATGTGAGGCCAAAACTCGAATATGCAACCCCCTTTTGGAATTCGCACTTGAAAAAGCACATAGCGAAGCTTGAAAAAGTTCAAAGACATGCCACGAAACTGGTGCCAGAAATACACAATCTAAGTTATGATGAGAAGCTGAGGGAATTAGACTTACCATCACTCGAAGCTAGAAGATTGAGGGGGGGATATGGTAACAGTCTTTAAATTCCTTCATGGTTATGATAGAGTGGATAGGGATCGATATTTTGATATGGCTGGCTCTATAACGAGTGGTCATAGTTTGAAGCTTCGTAAGAAAACTTCTTTGCAGGATGTAAGAAAATACTTTTTCAGTATAAGAGTAGTTGATAGTTGGAATTCGCTAATCGAGGAGGTAGTTAATGCTATCTCAATCTATAGTTTTAAGGACAGGTATGATAAGTATCACTAAGTACAAAATGGAACCGATGAGGAGACGGGAAGATACGAGCTTTGGGCTCTTTCCCGTAAACACAATTAGGTAAACAAATATATATATATATATATATATATATATATATATTCCAGCATCTTGGAATGTCCCCTGACTCCAGTGACTTTTTAAATATGATACTTAGTGCCACTGATATTTAGTTTGCGCATTTTTTAAGTACATGAGGGGATATGTCATCAGGACCTGTAGCTTTATGAACATCTAGCTCCATCAGCGCTTTGCATACCTCTGTGGCTGTAAGGTTGATGTTCTCTAATACCGGCCCTTGAGCTTCTATCACTGCAATCTGAGGGGGTGGGGTATTTTCTACTGTAAATACTGACTGAAACTCCTTGTTCAATTCTTTGCAGATCTCTTCATCCGTCTCAGTGATGCTTCCATCCGCTCTCTTTAGCCTTAAAACCTGTTCTTCTACCTTCAGTTTTCCTCTGATAAAGCTGTGGAAAAGCTTGGGATTTCTTTTTAGCCTTCCTGGTGATGTCCCTCTCATAGTCTCTCTCTGTCTCTCTTCTTTTACTTAGGTAGTCATTTCTTGCTCTTTTGTAGGTTTGCCAGGCATTTATGTTTTATCTCCTCCTATACCTTTTCCAGCATTTATTTGTCTCTTCACTCCTTAGCCCTTTTACACCCATTATCGAACCATTTCTCTCTGGCATGCATTACACCTATTTTGGTGACAGGTATGCAGCAATCTACTATCTTCCCATATTTCTCAGAAAAGATGTCCTACATTTCTTGTACAGATTTGTTGTAAAATAAGGTTCTCCAGTCAATAACTGCAAAAAACTCATTCACTTTGATGTAATCTCCTTTCGGATAGCTCCTCCTCATGTCCTCAGTGCCTCTACTCTCAGGCAGAATATCTTCAATGATATACTCCATCAACAACACACAGAGGTCACTCTTTCCAATTGCTGGTTCATACTCATTTTTTTCAATATCCAACACATTATCTGTGAACACTAGATCAAGTAGTGATGGCTCATCCCCACCCCTGGCCCTTGTTGGTTCCATTACATGTTAGTGTAGGAAATTCCCTTGTATGCAATCTAGGAATCTTGTCCCGAATGAGTCCTCACCACTGTGTGGGTCAAGATTTATCCAATCTATCTCTTTATGATTAAAATCTCCCATAATCAAAATTCTACATTTTTTCTCCAGTGCCATGTTAACAACTGAGTTTATGACTTCAATAGTACCTATATGACTTTCCTCATAAACTTCTAGCCTATTCTGGTTCCTTGGTGGGTTATATACAACAGTTATTATAATGCTCTCTGACCCAGTATTTATGCGAACAACAAGAAATTCCTTGAACTCACTTTCTATAGCCAAGTTTATTTCTTCAACTTGAATCCTTTCACTTATGAGCAGTGCTATCCCTCCACCAGTCCTCTCAGATCTTTCAACCCTTAATATTCTGAAGCCCTTAGGAAAAACTGTGACACTGTTTATGTCCTCACTCAACTTAGTCTCTGTAATTGCTACTATATCTGCCTTACTGTTGTGAATCCTATCTTTTAATTCTACTGCCTTACCAGCTAATCCATCAGCATTTGTGTATAACAATCTTAATGAGGCCCCATTCCCTGATCTTTTGTCATTATCTTCTTTATCTCCCCTTTGTCTGGAAGAACTCTGAAATGAAAATTTTTCTTCTCTTCTTCATTTCTTTCCTTATTTAACCTTCTTGCCTCTTCCAACAAGTTTTTGATCTTTCCCATCTCTTCCCGTGTTCCGCATCGTCTAATGAACACTTCTTTGAATTCTTGAAGGTCTTTTAGACTTTTTTTCTCAACAATTCTCCCTACATATTTCCCCTCTCTCAAAGGTTACCTTTGTTGGTCTCGGCTTTCCTTCCCTCGAATATTTGCCTAGTTGGTGAATGTTTACAATATCCTCAGGACCACAAACTACTCCAAACTTTCTTATCAGGTCTACAACCCTAGCTTTATTTTCTTCAAGTCTCCCCTGCCATGTTGGCTCCTGGGATTCGCTTATGCCTGAACTTACCACTGTCTTCTCTTTATCAAGTGCCTGTTTAATCAGTGGATTTGCCCTTTCCATCACAACGTCTTTCATTTTTTCGATTGCTGTCTCTTTATAGTCAACTGTTTGTATGTTTTCCAGTGCCACCACCTTTACAGCCTCTTTTACTGCCACATTCCCCTTTATTGCATCAGCAAAGGAAGTTTTCATGGCATCATGATAATGACCACACTGCTAATATCTAAAAATAGTCATTTCTTAACTATAGCACAACCAACACAGGAACAACGAAATGTTCAACAAAACGCACACCGACAGTTTCTTAATAATCCACCAGACTTTTCGTTTTACTTGTATCCTGTAACAAGGGAGGAAGTCACTTAATATATAAAAACCTTAAAACCAAATACAGCGTCGGGATATGATGAAATTCCATCAAAACTACTCCAGGTCACTGCCCATTACATTGGTACCCCACTTACCCACATAATCAATCTAGGTTTTCAGCAAGGATGTTTTCCAGACAAACTAAAAAGTATTAAAGTAATACCTATATTTAAGTCAGGAACAGTAGATGATGAAAATCACTATAAACCTATATCATTCTTACCGTCCTTAAGTAAAGTGTTTGAAAAAGTGATTTTTCACAGACTTAAAGAATTCCTTGAAAAGTTCAACCTATTATCTGAAAATCAATACGGATTCCGTAATAATAAGACCACTGAAAAAGCAATAATGAATTTTGCAAGTGATGCTTATAAAAATTTGGAAAATAAAAACTTTGTTGCAGGGGTTTTCCTAGACTTGTCCAAAGCATTTGACTCCTTAGACCATGATATACTAATAGAAAAACTAACTTGTGTGGGTATTAGGGAACACCATTACAGTTATTTAAGAGCTACTTGAAAAATAGAAAACAAGACGTATATTGTAATGGGAAAGCATCTTTGTTGCAAACTATTGAGAGGGGAGTACCACAGGGATCAATACTGGGTCCATTGTTATTTTTAGTTTATATAAATGATATTTCCAATGCCAGTAATAAATTCCAATATATTCTTTATGCAGATGACATCAACCTTCTCTTGCATGATAATAACCTTGACCACCTGCATTCTGTTTTAAATAGTGAACTAGAAAAAATTAACAACTGGGTCTCTGTTAATAAATTAAAGCTAAATGTTTCCAAAACTGACTATATCTTATTTCAAACTAGATCTGCAGTACACAATATTGGTCAAGTTAATATGAATGGGTATGAAGTTAAAAGAGTTGCTTGTAAGAAATTTTTGGGAGTAATTATTGATGAAAATTTAAGTTGTAAATATCATATTCAATCTGTCTGCTCAAAACTGTCCAAAACGTGTGTAAGTTTGTATTAAATTTGCCATAACCTAACAAATGAGGCCTTAAACAGCATATACTATTCCCTGTGTTATCCTCATATTATATACTGTTTGTCCATCTGGGGTTGTACTTGGCCGTCAATTGTAAGGGATGTATTTGTAACTCAGAAAAGACTGAGCAGAACTATTATATATAGTGGAAAATATGACTCAACTTCCTCTTTATTCAAGGAGCTAAACTTGCTTAAATTTAATTACTTGATACAAAATTTCTGTCTTATTATTATACATAGTGATGTTAATGATAACAGAAAATTATTTAGATTTATTCAACACAACCATGGAACCAGAGGTAACAATATAAATTTGATGTGTCCACAGCCGGGAACAACCTTGTACAAATTTTCTATTCACTGTTTTGGCCCAAAATGTTGGAATGCATTACCTGAAGATTTAAAAACAATAACTGGCATAACTTTATTTAAAAAGAAACTCAAACAGCATTTATTTACTGGGCAAAATCAAGCAGCTGTTGATTAATAATTAATACAGTATTGGTGTATCATTATGTCCAGGTTAAGGTCAGGCTACTGTTTTGTTTTTATTACAAGATAAGTATGAGATTGCTATTGTGGAGTTTTTGTTAACTATTGCCGTCATACATACATATACCTTGTCATACTTTAAATTATGTGAAATGTATATTAAACTGCCTGCCAAGGAGCTCTTGCTTAGCAGGCTAGTGCCTCTGAATATAATGTACATATTTATTCCTGTATGTAAACTGAATATTTGGCAATATTCAGCTCCTGGAACTATGTGTGTGTGATTACCTAATTGTGATTACCTAATTGTATTTACGGGAAAGAGCCCAAAGCTCGTATCTTCCCGTCTCCTGATCGGTTCCATTTTAGACTTAGTGTGTGTGATTACCTAATTGATTACCTAATTGTGTTTACGGGAAAGAGCCCAAAGCTCGTATCTTCCCGTCTCCTCATCGGTTCCATTTTATACTTAGTGATACTTATCATACCTGTCCTTAAAACTATGGATTGAGATAGCATTAACTACCTCCTCGCTTAGCCAATTCCAATTATCAACTACTCTTACACTGAAAAAGTATTTCCTTACATCCTGCAAAGAAGTTTTCTTACGAAGCTTCAAACTATGACCTCTAGTTCTAGAGCCAGCCATATCAAAATATCGATCCCTATCCACTCTATCATAACCAGGAAGGAATTTGAAGACTGTCACCATATCCCCCCTCACTCTTCTAGCTTTGAGTGATGGTAAGTCTAATTCCCTCAGCCTCTCATCATAACTGAGATTGCGTATTTCTGGCACCAGTTTCGTGGCATGTCTTTGAACTTTTTCAAGCTTAGCTATGTGCTTTTTCAAATGCGGATTCCAAAAGGGGGCTGCATATTCGAGTTTTGGCCTCACATAGGTTACATAAATATTTCTGAACATTTCCTTGTCCATGTGCCTGAAGGCTACCCTTACATTTGATAAGAATGCATATGCTGCCCTTACTATGCCATTTATATGTATTTCTGGAGACAAATCTGCCAGTATGTTTACTCCTAGATCTCTCTCATTTTCTGTCTCTTGAAGTTGTACTCCAGCCACCGAGTAGTCAAGCTTGGGCCTTCTTGCACTTGTACCCATTCTCATTACCTTACATTTTGAAGTATTGAATTTCATTAGCCACTTTTCTGACCACTCATGCAGATTATTTAGATCCTCCTGAAGTTCTCTACCATTGTTCTCGTTTTTTACTTTCTTCACAATCTTTGCATCATCTGCAAACATATTCATGAATGAATTTACAGACTCTGGTAGGTCATTTACATATACAAGGAACAAAAGTGGCCCTAAAACTGAACCCTGTGGAACTCCACTACTAACTCTTCTCCATTCAGACACTGAGTGTCTTACTCTAACCCTCTGTTCCCTTCCTTCTAAGTAAGTTTTTATCCATTCCAAAACATTCCCACCTATTCTAGCCATTGATTGCAGCTTCCTAATAAGTCTCCCATGTGGAACAGTGTCAAACGCTTTCTGGAAGTCTAGGAATATGCAGTCTGCCCAGCCCTCTCTTTCCTGTAAGATATGGCTTACCTCATCATAAAATTCTAATAAGTTTGTTACCGTTGATCTACCTTCTCTGAAGCCATGTTGCCTCACTGACAAAAGGTTGAAGGATTCCAAGTGAAGAGAGATATGATTCCTTAGTAGTTTCTCCATAACTTTGCAAACTATGCTGGTCAAGGAAACTGGTCTATAGTTCAGAGCTGTATCCCTCCTTCCCTTTTGTGTGTGTGTGTGTGTGTGTGCGTGGTGGGAAAACTCATTAAATAATACAACGAATATATATATATATATATATATATATATATATATATATATATATATATATATATATATATATATATATATACATATATATGTGTGATATATATATATATATATATATATATATATATATATATATATATATATATTATATATATATATATATATATATATATATATATATAT
>JAXCGZ010000105.1:12500-20000 GCA_037179515.1 Halocaridina rubra | reverse complement strand
AAATTACCAAATATCCACCTGTCAACAGTACTGAGTTAAGTTGCCAAGTAGTACAGCAGTCTTATTTTCTTCATTTTTTTTGCTTTTCTTTTAGCTTTCTCTTTTACTATTTTTTTTTTATTTTGTATATATATTGAGTTAAATGTAAAGTCTAATCCCGTGATAACATATCTTGGTTAGCAAGTCAGTTTATCAGTTAGGAAGAATATATAGCAGAAACAGGTGGGTGCCACCTCAAACACAAATTCGAATTTTCCTTCAGGTTTGACTTTTGTTTTTCTTTTTCTTTTTATAATTAAATTACCATGGTCAAGTTTTTAAGTTAAGATGTGTGTTACCAGAAAAGAGACAAACCGAGTCACTAAATAGCACTTATATGGAGATATAAAAATTCTGTGTGAAGCTCAATTAAAAGTTTTTCTCTTTTCTTTTTTTTCCTCTTTCTCGTCTTCTTTCTATATTCTGTGAGAGGGAGAACATAAAAATGAGGCCATCCCTGTCCCAAACCTCTCCCACCCATGGGTCGGGAGAAGGGGTAGTCATCAGGGGACTTAAACAGAGAATCAAGAAGTTAGAGGAAATGGTTATAAGCCTTGATGATAAAATTCGGAATATGGATGGAGAAATGAAAGAGAATGAAACACTCAGAGAACAAATAAGATCTTTGGAGGAAGCAAATAAAGCACAAGGGCAGGAGAGAAAGGAACTAGAAAAAAGAATAAAGAAGCTGGAAGGGGAAAAGAGTCAACTAGAATCTAGAATTACTAAACAAGAAGATAAAAACAAACAGCTGAATGACAACCTAAAGGAATTAGATGTTAGTTCACTGCTCTCTTCTGAGAGAGACGAGATTGCTGCTTGGAATGTCCAGATTAAGGAAAACATTGAACAGTTCAGAAAAGAGTTCCAGGAGCTGAATATGGAAAATGATGCGATGAAAACGTCCTTTGCTGATGCACTAAAGGGGAATGTGGCAGTAAAAGAGGCTGTAAAGGTGGTGGCACTGGAAAACATACAAACATTTGACTATAAAGAGACAGTAATCGAAAAAATGAAAGACGTTGTGATGGAAAGGGCAAACCCACTCATCAGACAGGCACTTGATAAGGAGAAGACAGTGGTAATCTCAGGCATAAGCGAATCCCAGGAGCCAACATGGCAGGGGAGACTTGAAGAAAATAAAGCTAGAGTTGTAGACCTGATAAGAAAGCTTGGAGTAGTATGTGGTCCTGAGGATATTGTAAACATACACCAACTAGGTAAATATTCGAGGGAAGGAAAGCCGAGACCAACAAAAGTAACCTTTGAGAGAGGGGAAACATGTAGGGAAATATTGTTGAGAAAAAAAAGTCTAAAAGACCTTCAAGAATGCAAAGAAGTATTCATTAGACGATACAGAACACAGGAAGAGATGGGAAAGATAAAAAACTTGTTGCAAGAGGCAAGAAGGTTAAATGATGAAAGAAATGAAGAAGAGAAGAAAAATTTTCGTTACAGAATACTTCCAGACAAAGGGGAGATAAAGAAGATAATGACAGAAGATCAGGGGATGGGGCCTCATTAAGATTGTTATACACAAATGCTGATGGATTAGCTGGTAAGGCAGTAGAATTAAAAGATAGGATTCACAACAGTAAGGCAGATATAGTAGCAATTACAGAGACTAAGTTGAGTGAGGACATAAACAGTGTCACAGTTTTTCCTAAGGGCTTCAGAATACTAAGGGTTGAAAGATCTGAGAGGACTGGTGGAGGGATAACACTGCTCATAAGTGAGAGGATTCAAGTTGAAGAAATAAACTTGGCTATAGAAAGTGAGTTCAGGGAATTTCTTGTTGCTCGCATAAATACTGGGTCAGAGAGCATTATAATAACTGTTGTATACAACCCACCAAGGAACCAAAATAGGCTTGAAATTTATGAGGAAAGTCATATAGGTACTATTGAAGTCATAAACTCAGTTGTTAACATGGCACGGGAGAAAAAATGTAGGATTTTGATTATGGGAGACTTTAATCATAAAGAGATAGATTGGATAAATCTTGACCCACACAGTGGTGAGGACTCATTCAGGGCAAGGTTCCTAGATTGCGTACAAGGGAATTTCCTACACCAACATGTAATGGAACCAACAAGAGCCAGGGGTGGGGATGAGCCATCACTACTTGATCTAGTGTTCACAGATAATGTGTTGGATATTGAAAATATTGAGTATGAACCACCAATTGGAAAGAGTGACCACTGTGTGTTGTTGATGGAGTATATCATTGAAGATATTCTTCCTGAGAGTAGAGGCACTGAGGACATGAGGAGGAACTATCTGAAAGGAGATTACATCAAAATGAATGAGCTTTTTGCAGTTATTGACTGGAGAACCTTATTTTACAACAAATCTGTACAAGAAATGTATGACATCTTTTGTGAGAAATATGGGAAGATAGTAGATTGCTGCATACCTGTCACCAAAGTAGGTGTAATTCATGCCAGAGAGAAATGGTTCGATAATGGGTGTAAAAGAGCTAAGGAGTGGAGAGACAAATGCTGGAAAAGGTATAGGAGGAGAAAAAACATAAATGCCTCTCAAACCTACAAAAGAGCAAGAAATGACTACCTAAGTAAAAGGAGAGAGGCAGAGAGACATTATGAGAGGGACATCACCAGGAAGGCTAAAGAAAATCCCAAGCTTTTCCACAGCTTTATCAGAGGAAAACTGAAGGTAAAAGAACAGGTTTTAAGGCTAAAGAGAGCGGATGGAAGCATCACTGAGACGGACGAAGAGATCTGCAAAGAATTGAACAAGGAGTTTCAGTCAGTATTTACAGCAGAAAATACCCCACCCCCTCAGATTGCAGTGATGGAAGCTCAAGGGCCGGTATTAGAGAACATCAACCTTACAGCCACAGAGGTATGCAAAGCGCTGATGGATTTAGATGTTCATAAAGCTACAGGTCCTGATGACATATCCCCTCATGTGCTTAAAAAATGCGCAAACACAATATCAGTGACACTAAGTATCATATTTAAGGAGTCACTGGAGTCGGGGGAGATTCCAAGATGCTGGAAACAAGCAAATGTGATACCTATCTTCAAAAAGGGAAGGAGGGATACGGCTCTGAACTATAGACCAGTTTCCTTGACCAGCATAGTTTGCAAAGTTATGGAGAAACTACTAAGGAAACATATCTCTCTTCACTTGGAATCCTTCAACTTTTTGTCAGTGAGGCAACATGGCTTCAGAGAAGGTAGATCAACAGTAACAAACTTATTAGAATTTTATGATGAGGTAAGCCAAATCTTACAGGAAAGAGAGGGCTGGGCAGATTGCATATTCCTAGACTTCCAGAAAGCGTTTGACACTGTTCCACATGGGAGACTTATTAGGAAGCTGCACTCAATGGCTAGAATAGGTGGAAATGTTTTGGAATGGATAAAAACTTACTTAGAAGGAAGGGAACAGAGGGTTAGAGTAAGACACTCAGTGTCTGAATGGAGAAGAGTTAGTAGTGGAGTTCCACAGGGTTCAGTTTTAGGGCCACTTTTGTTCCTTGTATATGTAAATGACCTACCAGAGTGTGTAAATTCATTCATGAATATGTTTGCAGATGATGCAAAGATTGTGAAGAAAGTAAAAAACGAGAACAATGGTAGAGAACTTCAGGAGGATCTAAATAATCTGCATGAGTGATCAGAAAAGTGGCTAATGAAATTCAATACCTCAAAATGTAAGGTAATGAGAATGGGTACAAGTGCAAGAAGGCCCAAGCTTGACTACTCGGTGGCTGGAGTACAACTTCAAGAGACAGAAAATGAGAGAGATGTAGGAGTAAACATACTGGCAGATTTGTCTCCAGAAATACATATAAATGGCGTAGTAAGGGCAGCATATGCATTCTTATCAAATGTAAGGGTAGCCTTCAGGCACATGGACAAGGAAATGTTCAGAAATATTTATGTAACGTATGTGAGGCCAAAACTCGAATATGCAGCCCCCTTTTGGAATCCGCACTTGAAAAAGCACATAGCTAAGCTTGAAAAAGTTCAAAGACATGCCACGAAACTGGTGCCAGAAATACGCAATCTCGGTTATGATGAGAGGCTGATGGAATTAGACTTGCCATCACTCGAAGCTAGAAGAGTAAGGGGGGGATATGGTGACAGTCTTTAAATTCCTTCATGGTTATGATAGAGTGGATAGGGATCGATATTTTGATATGGCTGGCTCTAGAACTAGAGGTCATAGTTTGAAGCTTCGTAAGAAAACTTGTTTGCAGGATGTAAGGAAATACTTTTTCAGTGTAAGAGTAGTTGATAATTGGAATTGGCTAAGCGAGGAGGTAGTTAATGCTATCTCAATCCATAGTTTTAAGGACAGGTACGATAAGTGTCACTAAGTCTAAAATGGAACCGATGAGGAGACGGGAAGATACGAGCTTTGGGCTCTTTCCCGTAAACACAATTAGGTAATCACAATTAGGTAATCACATATATATATATATATATATATATATATATATATATATATATATATATATATATATGCATATATATATATATATATATATATATATATATATATATATATATATATATATATATATATATATATATAGAAATATATATATATATATATATATATATATATATATATATATATATATATATATATATATATGAATATATATATATGTATATATATATATATATATATATATATATATATATATATATATATATATATATATATATATATATATATATATATATATATATATATATATATATATATATATATATATATATATATGTATATATGTATATATATATATATATATATATATATATATATATATATATATATATATATATATATATATATATATATACATATATATATATATATATATATATATATATATATATATATATATATATATATATATATATATATATATATGAATCAATTTTCACCCCGACTGGGACTCGAAACTAGGACTTATAATTACTAAGTCAAGGCGCTACCAACTACACACCACAGACGGGTAAAAAGAATCCAACTTCATAGCTTATATCTGCTATACTTAGGAATGAACGCATTCTATCTGAATGCCACTATGTTCATATTACAGATTCCCCAACCTCACTTGTGGCTTCATTTTCGCATTTAATTCAAATCTCAATCTCATTCGGGTCTTACAAAACCAAATAAGCACATTACATATGTGAAAACATGAATAATTTTTTACCCCGACCGGGACTCGAACCTATGACTTATAATTATTATGTCAATTTGCTACCAACTACACACCACAGAAGGTTAAAAGGAATCCAACCTTATAGCTTATATCTGCTATACATAGGAATGAACGCATTCTATCTGAATGCCACTATGTTCATATTACAGATTCCCCAACCTCACTTGTGTCTTTATTTTCGCATTTAATTCAATTCCTAATCTCATTCGGGCTATACAATAACCAAATAAGCACATTACATATGTGAAAGCATGAATCATTTTTTAACCCGACCGGGACTTGAACCTAGGACTTATAATTATAAGTCCAAGGTTTGAGTCCCGGCCAGGGTAAAAAATTATTCATGTTTTCACATATGTAATGTGCTTATTTGGTTATTTTCGAATTTAATTCAAATCCCAATCTCATTCGGGTCATACAATAACCAAATAAGCACATTACATATGTGAAAACATGAATTTACTGTTTTTATTGCTTAGGAAATACCACCTATTAACCATTCTTTAATAACAAAGTACTGCCTTACATCCTGCGAAGATTTTTTTCGGGTGAAGCTGCAAACTATGACCTCTACTACCTGAACTGCCCATATTAAAGTATCGCTCTCTCTAAACTCAATCAAAACCATGGAGGAAATCAGACACTATTACCATATCCCCCATCTTGCTGTAGTTTCAAGTCCGCAACTTTCCTTTAGAACTGTTATTTTTTTATCTATGCCACCAGGTTCGAAGCATATTCCTGAGCCTCTCTAATTTGCATGCATTTTATACAAGGGCGGATTTGAGAAGGGTGATACATAGTCATCACATGGGTCATGTAAATATATCTGAACATTCCTTGTCCATATGTCTGAAGGTTACCCTTAAGTTATCTAAAAGTATTATGCTGCCTTTATTATATTATTTGCATGCATTTTTGGAGACAAATCAGTCAATATATTTACCTTCCGATCAATTTCGTACACACAGTCTCGAAGTTCCTCTAATGCTATGGAATACCTAAACATGGGTCTTTTTTTTTTCTTGTCCACTCCAATTGCATAACATTTGAAATTACTGAATATCATTAACAACATATCTGATCAGTCATGCAAACTATTTATGTCTCCCATAACAATCTTTGCTTCATCTTAAAGTATATTCAAAAATGCATTTTGAAGCTCCGAGAGACCATTTACATAAGAAAGGAACGGAAGCGGCAATATGACTGATCCGGGGAGACCCACAGCTTAGCTTCCTCCAGTAAGAGACGGAATTTTTCTCCCACCTTACGCCCCCTTCCTTTAAATTAAGTTCTAATTCACTCCAAAACATTTTCACCCATTCTTGCCATTATTTGCAGTTTTAAAATGTGTCAACAATGTGGGATTGTATCAAATGTCTTCCGTAAATATAAGCAAGTTCCTAATTGTAATTACCTAATTGTGCTTACCGGAAAGAGCCCTATGCTCGTAACTCTTCGTCTCCTGGTCGGTACACACACACACACACACACACACACACACACACACACACACACATATATATATATATATATATATATATATATATATATATATATTATATATATATATATATATATATATATATATATATGCACATTACCATATGTGAAAACATGAATCATATTTTACTCCGCACGAGACTCGAATCTAGGACACATAATTACTGTGCCAAGGCGCTCCCAACTACGCCACATAAGGTCTAAAAAAGAAACCAACCTTACAGCTTAACTGATATACTGGGATTGAATGCATTCTATCTGAATGCCTTTTTATTCATATGACAGGTTGGGAGAACGAAGAAAACTTGAGCATACTTTATTAGAGGGGAATGAATACGGCTAAAGCAGTTCTGTTTATTTATTTACATCATACCTAGTGCTAATATGATTGGCATAAATCGAAAAATGAAGCACAACATAGCAAAATATGCAAAACATTTAGTAAAGATAGGCGCAAAAAACAAATAACCTGCCAAAATGAAGCTGATGCAATTCGTAATGCTTGTGTTATACTCATCCTGTCTTCTGTGTTATTTTTAGAAGTCTTGTGTTACACATCCATTGAAACTTACCTACTGTTTTGTAGTCTCCATGTACTCAGTAGTAGTAGTAGTACTAGTAGTAGGAGTAGTAGTAGTATTGGTAGTAGTAGTATCAACACCAACAACTTGAAAACAGCATTGTATATGATAATTTCAGCTCTGTCAACAGGACATGTACACTGACGCTGAGAGGGAGCTGCT
>JAXCGZ010000105.1:0-7500 GCA_037179515.1 Halocaridina rubra | reverse complement strand
CACACACACACACACACACATAGTTTGAAGCTTCGGAAGAAAACTTGTTTGCAGGATGTAAGGAAATACTTTTTCAGTGTAAGAGTAGTTGATAATTGGAATTCGCTAAGCGAGGAGGTAGTTAATGCTACCTCAATCCATAGTTTTAAGGACAGGTATGATAAGTATCACTAAGTCTAAAAATGGAACCGATCAGGAGACGGGAAGATACGAGCTTTGGGCTCTTTCCCGTAAACACAATTAGGTAATCACAATTAGGTAATCACACACACACATGAGGTAAGCCAAATCTTACAGGAAAGAGAGGGCTGGGCAGATTGCATATTCCTAGACTTCCAGAAAGCGTTTGACACTGTTCCACATGGCAGACTTATTAGGAAGCTGCAATCAATGGCTAGAATAGGTGGAACTGTTTTGGAATGGATAAAAACTTACTTAGAAGGAAGGGAACAGAGGGTTAGAGTAAGACACTCAGTGTCTGAATGGAGAAGAGTTAGTAGTGGAGTTCCACAGGGTTCAGTTTTAGGGCCACTTTTGTTCCTTGTATATGTAAATGACCTACCAGAGTCTGTAAATTCATTCATGAATATGTTTGCAGATGATGCAAAGATTGTGAAGAAAGTAAAAAACGAGAACAATGGTAGAGAACTTCAGGAGGATCTAAATAATCTGCATGAGTGGTCAGAAAAGTGGCTAATGAAATTCAATACTTCAAAAGGTAAGGTAATGAGAATGGGTACAAGTGCAAGAAGGCCCAAGCTTGACTACTCGGTGGCTGGAGTGCAACTTCAAGAGACAGAAAATGAGAGAGATCTAGGAGTAAACATACTGGCAGATTTGTCTCCAGAAATACATATAAATGGCATAGTAAGGGCAGCATATGCATTCTTATCAAATGTAAGGGTAGCCTTCAGGCATATGGACAAGGAAATGTTCAGAAATATTTATGTAAGCTATGTGAGGCCAAAACTCGAATATGCAGCCCCCTTTTGGAATCCGCACTTGAAAAAGCACATAGCTAAGCTTGAAAAAGTTCAAAGACATGCCACGAAACTGGTGCCAGAAATACGCAATCTCAGTTATGATGAGAGGCTGAGGGAATTAGACTTACCATCACTCGAAGCTAGAAGAGTGAGGGGGGATATGGTGACAGTCTTTAAATTCCTTCATGGTTATGATAGAGTGGATAGGGATCGATATTTTGATATGGCTGGCTCTAGAACTAGAGGTCATAGTTTGAAGCTTGGTAAGAAAACTTCTTCGCAGGATGTAAGGAAATACTTTTTCAGTGTAAGAGTAGTTGATAATTGGAATTGGCTAAGCGAGGAGGTAGTTAATGCTATCTCAATCCATAGTTTTAAGGACAGGTATGATAAGTATGACTAAGTATAAAATGGAACCGATGAGGAGACGGGAAGATACGAGCTTTGGGCTCTTTCCCGTAAACACAATTAGGTAATCACAATTAGGTAATCACACACTCTGAACTATAGACCAGTTTCCTTGACCAGCATAGTTTGCAAAGTTATGGAGAAACTACTAAGGAAACATATCTCTCTTCACTTGGAATCCTTCAACTTTTTGTCAGTGAGGCAACATGGCTTCAGAGAAGGTAGATCAACAGTAACAAACTTATTAGAATTTTATGATGAGGTAAGCCAAATCTTACAGGAAAGAGAGGGCTGGGCAGATTGCATATTCCTAGACTTCCAGAAAGCGTTTGACACTGTTCCACATGGGAGACTTATTAGGAGGCTGCAATCAATGGCTAGAATAGGTGGAAATGTTTTGGAATGGATAAAAACTTACTTAGAAGGAAGGGAACAGAGGGTTAGAGTAAGACACTCAGTGTCTGAATGGAGAAGAGTTTGTAGTGGAGTTCCACAGGGTTCAGTTTTAGGGCCACTTTTGTTCCTTGTATATGTAAATGACCTACCAGAGTCTGTAAATTCATTCATGAATATGTTTGCAGATGATGCAAAGATTGTGAAGAAAGTAAAAAACGAGAACAATGGTAGACAACTTCAGGAGGATCTAAATAATCTGCATGAGTGGTCAGAAAAGTGGCTAATGAAATTCAATACTTCAAAATGTAAGGTAATGAGAATGGGTACAAGTGCAAGAAGGCCCAAGCTTGACTACTCGGTGGCTGGAGTACAACTTCAAGAGACAGAAAATGAGAGAGATCTAGGAGTAAACACACTGGCAGATTTGTCTCCAGAAATACATATAAATGGCATAGTAAGGGCAGCATATGCATTCTTATCAAATGTAAGGGTTGCCATCAGGCACATGGACAAGGAAATGTTCAGAAATATTTATGTAACCTATGTGAGGCCAAAACTCTAATATGCAGCCCCCTTTTGGAATCCGCACTTGAAAAAGCACATAGCTAAGCTTGAAAAAGTTCAAAGACATGCCACGAAACTGGTGCCAGAAATACGCAATCTCAGTTATGATGAGAGGCTGAGGGAATTAGACTTACCATCACTGGAAGCTAGAAGAGTGAGGGGGGATATGGTGACAGTCTTTAAATTCCTTCATGGTTATGATAGAGTGGATAGGGATCGATATTTTGATATGGCTGGCTCTAGAACTAGAGGTCATAGTTTGAAGCTTGGTAAGAAAACTTCTTCGCAGGATGTAAGGAAATACTTTTTCAGTGTAAGAGTAGTTGATAATTGGAATTGGCTAAGCGAGGAGGTAGTTAATGCTATCTCAATCCATAGTTTTAAGGACAGGTATGATAAGTATCACTAAGTATAAAATGGAACCGATGAGGAGACGGGAAGATACAAGCTTTGGGCTCTTTCCCGTAAACACAATTAGGTAATCACACACACTACTTCAAAATGTAAGGTAATGAGAATGGGTACAAGTGCAAGAAGGCCCAAGCTTGACTACTCGGTGGCTGGAGTACAACTTCAAGAGACAGAAAATGAGAGAGATCTAGGAGTAAACATACTGGCAGATTTGTCTCCAGAAATACATATAAATGGCGTAGTAAGGGCAGCATATGCATTCTTATCAAATGTAAGGGTAGCCTTCAGGCACATGGACAAGGAAATGTTCAGAAATATTTATGTAACCTATGTGAGGCCAAAACTCGAATATGCAGCCCCCTTTTGGAATCCGCACTTGAAAAAGCACATAGCTAAGCTTGAAAAAGTTCAAAGACATGCCACGAAACTGGTGCCAGAAATACACAATCTCAGTTATGATGAGAGGCTGAGGGAATTACACTTACCATCACTCGAAGCTAGAAGAGTGAGGGGGGATATGGTGACAGTCTTTAAATTCCTTCATGGTTATGATAGAGTGGATAGGGATCGATATTTTGATATGGCTGGCTCTAGAACTAGAGGTCATAGTTTGAAGCTTGGTAAGAAAACTTCTTCGCAGGATGTAAGGAAATACTTTTTCAGTGTAAGAGTAGTTGATAATTGGAATTGGCTAAGCGAGGAGGTAGTTAATGCTATCTCAATCCATAGTTTTAAGGACAGGTATGATAAGTATCATTAAGTATAAAATGGAACCGATGAGGAGACGGGAAGATACAAGCTTTGGGCTCTTTCCCGTAAACACAATTAGGTAATCACAATTAGGTAATCACACACACTACTTCAAAATGTAAGGTAATGAGAATGGGTACAAGTGCAAGAAGGGCCAAGCTTGACTACTCGGTGGCTGGAGTACAACTTCAAGAGACAGAAAATGAGAGAGATCTAGGAGTAAACATACTGGCAGATTTGTCTCCAGAAATACATATAAATGGCATAGTAAGGGCAGCATATGCATTCTTATCAAATGTAAGGGTAGCCTTCAGGCACATGGACAAGGAAATGTTCAGAAATATTTATGTAACCTATGTGAGGCCAAAACTCGAATATGCAGCCCCCTTTTGGAATCCGCACTTGAAAAAGCACATAGCTAAGCTTGAAAAAGTTCAAAGACATGCCACGAAACTGGTGCCAGAAATACGCAATCTCAGTTATGATGAGAGGCTGAGGGAATTAGACTTACCATCACTCGAAGCTAGAAGAGTGAGGGGGGATATGGTGACAGTCTTTAAATTCCTTCATGGTTATGATAGAGTGGATAGGGATCGATATTTTGATATGGCTGGCTCTAGAACTAGAGGTCATAGTTTGAAGCTTGGTAAGAAAACTTCTTCGCAGGATGTAAGGAAATACTCTTTCAGTGTAAGAGTAGTTGATAATTGGAATTGGCTAAGCGAGGAGGTAGTTAATGCTATCTCAATCCATAGTTTTAAGGACAGGTATGATAAGTATCATTAAGTATAAAATGGAACCGATGAGGAGACGGGAAGATACAAGCTTTGGGCTCTTTCCCGTAAACACAATTAGGTAATCACAATTAGGTAATCACACACACTACTTCAAAATGTAAGGTAATGAGAATGGGTACAAGTGCAAGAAGGGCCAAGCTTGACTACTCGGTGGCTGGAGTACAACTTCAAGAGACAGAAAATGAGAGAGATCTAGGAGTAAACATACTGGCAGATTTGTCTCCAGAAATACATATAAATGGCATAGTAAGGGCAGCATATGCATTCTTATCAAATGTAAGGGTAGCCTTCAGGCACATGGACAAGGAAATGTTCAGAAATATTTATGTAACCTATGTGAGGCCAAAACTCGAATATGCAGCCCCCTTTTGGAATCCGCACTTGAAAAGGCACATAGCTAAGCTTGAAAAAGTTCAAAGACATGCCACGAAACTGGTGTCAGAAATACGCAATCTCAGTTATGATGAGAGGCTGAGGGAATTAGACTTACCATCACTCGAAGCTAGAAGAGTGAGGGGGGATATGGTGACAGTCTTTAAATTCCTTCATGGTTATGATAGAGTGGATAGGGATCGATATTTTGATATGGCTGGCTCTAGAACTAGAGGTCATAGTTTGAAGCTTGGTAAGAAAACTTGTTCGCAGGATGTAAGGAAATACTTTTTCAGTGTAAGAGTAGTTGATAATTGGAATTGGCTAAGCGAGGAGGTAGTTAATGCTATCTCAATCCATAGTTTTAAGGACAGGTATGATAAGTATCATTAAGTATAAAATGGAACCGATGAGGAGACGGGAAGATACAAGCTTTGGGCTCTTTCCCGTAAACACAATTAGGTAATCACAATTAGGTAATCACACACACTACTTCAAAATGTAAGGTAATGAGAATGGGTACAAGTGCAAGAAGGCCCAAGCTTGACTACTCGGTGGCTGGAGTACAACTTCAAGAGACAGAAAATGAGAGAGATCTAGGAGTAAACATACTGGCAGATTTGTCTCCAGAAATACATATAAATGGCATAGTAAGGGCAGCATATGCATTCTTATCAAATGTAAGGGTAGCCTTCAGGCACATGGACAAGGAAATGTTCAGAAATATTTATGTAACCTATGTGAGGCCAAAACTCGAATATACAGCCCCCTTTTGGAATCCGCACTTGAAAAGGCACATAGCTAAGCTTGAAAAAGTTCAAAGACATGCCACGAAACTGGTGTCAGAAATACGCAATCTCAGTTATGATGAGAGGCTGAGGGAATTACACTTACCATCACTCGAAGCTAGAAGAGTGAGGGGGGATATGGTGACAGTCTTTAAATTCCTTCATGGTTATGATAGAGTGGATAGGGATCGATATTTTGATATGGCTGGCTCTAGAACTAGAGGTCATAGTTTGAAGCTTGGTAAGAAAACTTCTTCGCAGGATGTAAGGAAATACTTTTTCAGTGTAAGAGTAGTTGATAATTGGAATTGGCTAAGCGAGGAGGTAGTTAATGCTATCTCAATCCATAGTTTTAAGGACAGGTATGATAAGTATCATTAAGTATAAAATGGAACCAATGAGGAGACGGGAAGATACGAGCTTTGGGCTCTTTCCCGTAAACACAATTAGGTAATCACAATTAGGTAATCACACACACTACTTCAAAATGTAAGGTAATGAGAATGGGTACAAGTGCAAGAAGGCCCAAGCTTGACTACTCGGTGGCTGGAGTACAACTTCAAGAGACAGAAAATGAGAGAGATCTAGGAGTAAACATACTGGCAGATTTGTCTCCAGAAATACATATAAATGGCATAGTAAGGGCAGCATATGCATTCTTATCAAATGTAAGGGTAGCCTTCAGGCACATGGACAAGGAAATGTTCAGAAATATTTATGTAACCTATGTGAGGCCAAAACTCGAATATGCAGCCCCCTTTTGGAATCCGCACTTGAAAAAGCACATAGCTAAGCTTGAAAAAGCTCAAAGACATGCCACGAAACTGGTGCCAGAAATACGCAATCTCAGTTATGATGAGAGGCTGAGGGAATTACACTTACCATCACTCGAAGCTAGAAGAGTGAGGGGGGATATGGTGACAGTTTTTAAATTCCTTCATGGCTATGATAGAGTGGATAGGGATCGATATTTTGATATGGTTGGCTCTAGAACTAGAGGTCATAGTTTGAAGCTTGGTAAGAAAACTTGTTTGCAGGATGTAAGGAAATACTTTTTCAGTGTAAGAGTAGTTGATAATTGGAATTGGCTAAGCGAGGAGGTAGTTAATGCTATCTCAATCCATAGTTTTAAGGACAGGTATGATAAGTATCATTAAGTATAAAATGGAACCGATGAGGAGACGGGAAGATACAAGCTTTGGGCTCTTTCCCGTAAACACAATTAGGTAATCACAATTAGGTAATCACACACACTACTTCAAAATGTAAGGTAATGAGAATGGGTACAAGTGCAAGAAGGCCCAAGCTTGACTACTCGGTGGCTGGAGTACAACTTCAAGAGACAGAAAATGAGAGAGATCTAGGAGTAAACATACTGGCAGATTTGTCTCCAGAAATACATATAAATGGCATAGTAAGGGCAGCATATGCATTCTTATCAAATGTAAGGGTAGCCTTCAGGCACATGGTCAAGGAAATGTTCAGAAATATTTATGTAACCTATGTGAGGCCAAAACTCGAATATGCAGCCCCCTTTTGGAATCCGCACTTGAAAAGGCACATAGCTAAGCTTGAAAAAGTTCAAAGACATGCCACGAAACTGGTGCCAGAAATACGCAATCTCAGTTATGATGAGAGGCTGAGGGAATTAGACTTACCATCACTCGAAGCTAGAAGAGTGAGGGGGGATATGGTGACAGTCTTTAAATTCCTTCATGGTTATGATAGAGTGGATAGGGATCGATATTTTGATATGGCTGGCTCTAGAACTAGAGGTCATAGTTTGAAGCTTGGTAAGAAAACTTCTTTGCAGGATGTAAGGAAATACTTTTTCAGTGTAAGAGTAGTTGATAATTGGAATTGGCTAAGCGAGGAGGTAGTTAATGCTATCTCAATCCATAGTTTTAAGGACAGGTATGAGAAGTATGACTAAGTATAAAATGGAACCGATGAGGAGACGGGAAGATACGAGTTTTGGGCTCTTTCCCGTAAACACAATTAGGTAATCACAATTAGGTAATCACACACACT
>JAXCGZ010000104.1:145000-147158 GCA_037179515.1 Halocaridina rubra | reverse complement strand
ATGAATATGTTTGCAGATGATGCAAAGATTGTGAAGAAAGTAAAAAACGAGAACAATGGTAGAGAACTTCAGGAGGATCTAAATAATCTGCATGAGTGGTCAGAAAAGTGGCTAATGAAATTCAATACTTCAAAATGTAAGGTAATGAGAATGGGTACAAGTGCAAGAAGGCCCAAGCTTGACTACTCGGTGGCTGGAGTACAACTTCAAGAGACAGAAAATGAGAGAGATCTAGGAGTAAACATACTGGCAGATTTGTCTCCAGAAATACATATAAATGGCATAGTAAGGGCAGCATATGCATTCTTATCAAATGTAAGGGTAGCCTTCAGGCACATGGACAAGGAAATGTTCAGAAATATTTATGTAACCTATGTGAGGCCAAAACTCGAATATGCAGCCCCCTTTTGGAATCCGCACTTGAAAAAGCACATAGCTAAGCTTGAAAAAGTTCAAAGACATGCCACGAAACTGGTGCCAAAAAATACGCAATCTCAGTTATGATGAGAGGTTGAGGGAATTAGACTTACCATCACTCGAAGCTAGAAGAGTGAGGGGGGATATGGTGACAGTCTTTAAATTCCTTCATGGTTATGATAGAGTGGATAGGGATCGATATTTTGATATGGCTGGCTCTAGAACTAGAGGTCATAGTTTGAAGCTTCGTAAGAAAACTTCTTTGCAGGATGTAGGAAATACTTTTTCAGTGTAAGAGTAGTTGATAATTGGAATTCGCTAAGCGAGGAGGTAGTTAATGCTATCTCAATCCATAGTTTTAAGGACAGGTATGATAAGTATGACTAAGTCTAAAATGGAACCGATCAGGAGACGGGAAGATACGAGCTTTGGGCTCTTTCCCGTAAACACAATTAGGTAATCAATTAGGTAATCACACACACACACACACACACACACTACAGAACACAGGAAGAGATGGGAAAGATCAAAAACTTGTTGCAAGAGGCAAGAAGGTTAAATGATGAAAGAAATGAAGAAGAGAAGAAAAATTTTCGTTACGGAATACTTCCAGACAAAGGGGAGATAAAGAAGATAATGACAGAAGATCAGGGGATGGGGCCTCATTAAGATTGTTATACACAAATGCTGATGGATTAGCTGGTAAGGCAGTAGAATTAAAAGATAGGATTCACAACAGTAAGGCAGATATAGTAGCAATTACAGAGACTAAGTTGAGTGAGGACATAAACAGTGTCACAGTTTTTCCTAAGGGCTTCAGAATACTAAGGGTCGAAAGATCTGAGAGGACTGGTGGAGGGATAGCACTGCTCATAAGTGAGAGGATTCAAGTTGAAGAAATAAACTTGGCTATAGAAAGTGAGTTCAGGGAATTTCTTGTTGCTCGCATAAATACTGGGTCAGAGAGCATTATAATAACTGTTGTATACAACCCACCAAGGAACCAAAATAGGCTTGAAATTTATGAGGAAAGTCATATAGGTACGATTGAAGTCATAAACTCAGTTGTTAACATGGCGCGGGAGAAAAAATGTAGGATTTTGATTATGGGAGACTTTAATCATAAAGAGATAGATTGGATAAATCTTGACCCACACAGTGGTGAGGACTCCTTTGGGCAAGATTCCTAGATTGCGTACAAGGGAATTTCCTACACCAACATGTAATGGAACCAACAAGAGCCAGGGGTGGGGACGAGCCATCACTACTTGATCTGGTGTTCACAGATAATGTGTTGGATATTGAAAATATTGAGTATGAACCACCAATTGGAAAGAGTGACCACTGTGTGTTGTTGATGGAGTATATCATTGAAGACATTCTTCCTGAGAGTAGAGGCACTGAGGACATGAGGAGGAACTATCAGAAAGGAGATTACATCAAAATGAATGAGCTTTTTGCAGTTATTGACTGGAGAACCTTATTTTACAACAAATCTGTACAAGAAATGTATGACATCTTTTGTGAGAAATATGGGAAGATAGTAGATTGCTGCATACCTGTCACCAAAGTAGGTGTAATTCATGCCAGAGAGAAATGGTTCGATAATGGGTGTAAAAGAGCTAAGGAGTGGAGAGACAAATGCTGGAAAAGGTATAGGAGGAGAAAAAACATAAATGCCTGGCAAACCTACAAAAGAGCAAGAAATGACTACCTAAGTAAAAGGAGAGAGGCAGAGAAA
>JAXCGZ010000104.1:110000-137500 GCA_037179515.1 Halocaridina rubra | reverse complement strand
CATAATTTTCTCAAGGTCAGGCTTTGATAATGTAAATCTTTTCTTCAAACGCCAATAATTGTAGCTCATTAACCAACAGTAACATCAATATGAACAACAACTATCAAACAAATTTTTAATTGAAATCTGAAGCTTTTTAAATAAGACATGAAATTAAAAAATATCTTCATAAGCTCAGGTAGCAATAAAAAATAAATAACAATAACAACAGAAATATAGCAAAAGTTTAGTAAAACAAAATATATATAACAACAATAATGACAATATACAAAATATAAGAACTTCGAATATAACAGCAAAGACACATCTAACAAAATAACAATGACATTAAGAAAATGCAAAAAACACAATCATCTTCATCAACAATAATAAAAACAAAAAATAAAAACAATAACCATATCAAGAACACGTAAACAATACCACTTATAACAGCAAAGATATAATTAACAAATAATAAAGACCAATAATAATAGAAATAAAACACAAAGAACCATGAACAACAACAATAACAACAACACGACTATATCAAGAATAAGAATTACTATAACAACTATACCATCACACACTAATAACAAACAAAATAATATTCATAACAGCAAGCAAGAATACAACACATCAACGCTACTAACAGTAATACTAACATGTACACCAGAAACAATAACAATAAAATCAATAACAACAACACAAAGAACAAAGCAAAAACCCGACCATCAAAGTATGGTATAACTAACAAAACCCATAGCGTGGTTTTTTAGCCGAGAAACTGCCGAAAGCTCTTGTGGTTTGACGGAGGCGCGAGTAAGGCAGTGGTGAACCTGAAGCATATAATTACCGGAATTTAAAGGGTCGAGCTTTTGCGGTCCTTGGGTGTGGTGTCATCGGCGATCATGACATACAAACTGACATATACGACCAAAGTTTAATGGAAGGGCTTCGAGGATCTGCTACGGCGGTTGTGAAAATGCTACAAGACCTACGCGAAAATCCTGGAACACTTCCTGGCACTCTGTAATAGGAAAAAAAAAGGGAAGTTCTTTTTATAAGTTTTCCAGATTATCTTAAAAGTGGATTTCAGAGCTATGGCGCTGGTGAAAATTACAAGTCGTATGAATAAAATAATTGGAATATATTTCAGGACCTTACATTGGAAGATGGCGGACTGCTTAAAGGTTCAGATGGTATACCATTTCAGTTCATCAAAGATGCTCTACCCATGACTGCATCCTATATTCGAACTATTATGAACACTTCCATTGTTACTAAAAAGTTTCCTGACTCTTGGAAAATATCACATGTAATACCTCTGCATAAAAAGGGGGACAGAGAAGATGTGGCAAACTATCGTCCCATTTCCCTGCTACCCAATTTCTCTAAAATATTAGAAAAAATTGCTGCATGCCAACTTATGTCATATTTAGAGTCAAATAGACTATTAACGATTAACCAACATGGTTTCAGACCGAAACTCTCGACGGAAACTGCACTGCTTAAAGTTACGAACAGTATCTATAATAATATAGATATGAAAAAAATACCTTTGCTTGTATTATTGTACTTATCAAAAGCCTTCGACAGTGTAAACCATGAAAGTCTCTTAAGTAAATGTACTAACTTAAATATTGATCCAAGTTGGTTTAGCGAGTATCTATCTAATCGTAAACAGTCTATACGTCTTAACAACATTATCTCAGTGCCAAAAAATGTATCATTTGGTGTTCCACAGGGATTAGTACTTGGTCCTATCCTCTTCTCCATTTACGTAAATGATCTATCTTCTTTCATTTCTGACTGTCTGGTCGTACAATATGCAGATGACACTCAACTACCCCTTAGTGGTGATATTAATAATCTCCCAGAGCTAACTTTAAGAGCAGAAAACACTCTGTCAAAAATTAAAACCTATTTTCAAGAAATTGGGCTGTTAATTAACGAAAGTAAAACACAGTGCATATTTATTGCTTCAAGGTTCCACATAGTAATATAATAATAATAATAATAATAAGACTTTATTTCCAACATACATTGGGTATTCAAATATGGGTGTACTATTAAAATTTACAAGTAAAATCTTCCTTTAAGAGTAACTTCTTAAGATTATATTTAAAAGTATACACTGAACCAGCATTTTTTAGTTCTCTGGGAAGCTGATTATATAAATGAGGTCCACGAATGTTTATATCTCTTGAGCCAATATCAGTTTTAGACCTTCGTACTAATAAATCTTCCCCTTGACGGGTAGTTAACCCGGTAACTGAGCTTACTGTAGAAAAATTATACAAGCAATCAGGAATATTGTTTCTTAGTATATTAAAAACAAAGGTACATATATCAAAAACATATTTATCTCTAATCTTTATCCATTCTAGATCTTTTAAAACAGGAGAGATGTGCTCGTATTTTCTTACATTGCCAACAGCCACTCGTGCTGCAAAGTTTTGTAACTTTTGTATTCTTTGTAATTGAGTCTTATTTGTACATCCCCAAACTTTGAGACAGTAATTAATTAAACTCATAGCTAAGGACTGGACAATTATTATACGAGTTGATGTTTCAAATGAGTCTTTTACCCTATTTAGATATATTAGAGTACCCATTACTTTTTTTTATAAATTTCATCTATATGCATTTCAAAATTCATGTAACGGTCAAAATAGACACCTAGGTTCTTTACCGAGTTCATTGGCTTAATGATATTACCGTTAAAATTTATATGAAGATTGTCATCAACTTCTGATAATAATTGTCTGGATCCGATAAGAATAGATTGGGTTTTAGTTTCATTAAGTAACAGACCATTTTTTAGAAAGTAACGTTTAGCCATATACAAAATTTCTTCTGCTCTACGAATAATATTTTCTAAATCATTAATTTCTCCTTCAATTAAGATTTGAGTATCGTCAGCATATTGAATGACATAACAGTTAGGTAAATATTTTACTAGATCGTTTACATATATTAGAAAAAGTATAGGTCCTAGGATCGATCCCTGAGGGACCCCAAACAATACCTTCTTGCGACTTGAGACTACATCTTTTATTCTGACTGACTGGTAGCGGTTTTTTAAATAGTTCTCGAACCAGCTTGGGTCAATGTTCATTTTTTTGCATTTTTCTAATAGAATGGTATGGTGTACACTATCAAAAGCTTTAGAAAGATCGAGTAGTAGTAGCAATGATATTTTCTTATTATCTATATTTTTGTATATTTCATCTGATATTTTCAATAAGGCAGTTTCAGTTGATAATTTTGGCCTGAAACCGTGTTGACTTTTTGCAATAAGTTTATTTTTTTCAGGAAACTCACTTAACTGATTTGCAACAATCTTTTCAAGTATCTTTGATAAAATTGGTAGTAAAGAGATTGGTCTATAGTTAGAGACGTCGTCAGGATTTCCATTTTTAAAACCAGGAATTACATGGGGATTTTTCCATAAATCTGGGTAGATATTGGTAACTATGGAAGTATTGATTATTACCGTCAGATAATAAGCTATTACAAATAATGAATCTCTAATAAAACGAAAACAAATTCCATCTGATCCATATGCATTAGAGTCTTTCAGATTTTTTATTACTAAGATTACTGTATTACAATCTACTGTAGTAGGGTTAAAGACATCATTACTTCTATTGAATGCACTATGTTCTTGAAGATTAACATTATTATTATTATTACTACCATCATCACTATTATCATTACCATTACTACCACCATCATTATTATTTACACCATTATCAACATTTCTATTATTATTACTACTACCATCATCATTATTATTACCACCATTACTATTATTGATTTCATTTATTATTTCTTTTTTTGTTTTTTCAAAGGTTTTTTTCCCCACTTCAGCGAAAAAATTATTGAACTCTTCTGCTTTAGCACTTACATCTACCTCATCGGGTATAATTGATATGTTACTACTTTTATTACAGTTATTGGAAAGCATGGTTTTAGCAATTTTCCATGTATCAGAGATATTGCCTTTAGCGTTTTGAAATTCATTTTTTGTAATACTGTTTCTTACTGTTACTTAATAATGATTTTACTTGTTTCTTATGCTCTGTAAACTTTTCTCTTAAAGGGATATTATCTCTTCGTAGTTTTACTTCATTTTGTAGTTTGTCTCTTTCTTTCATAATGTTTTTTATGTCATCTGTTATCCAAGGAGCGGGGGGACAAAATATTTCTCTTGTCACGAGTGGTGCACATCGATCTATACATGATGATAAGACACTGGTTAAAATTTATGTACTTCATTCATAAGTAAACTACAAAGTAATTCTTGTGAATAATTTCTTAAGCATCTGAATGTTTTAAAGATTGGTTGTCTCTTTGGTTTGCGAATATTTAGGGACGTTACAATTTCCTCGTGGTCTGCTATAGGGCTTGGCATTACGTCACACTTAGTTATCATATGTTTGGAGTTTGTTATTACTAGATCGATTTGGGAAACTGAAGTGGGAGTGATTCTAGTTGGTTTATTTATAATCTGTTCTAGATTTAAATTCTTAATAAGTCTACTCATTTTATTTTCTCTTTTTAGTTGATCATCATTAAAATCGCCATATATAAAAACTGGTTTGTTTTTTAAAATTATCTCCTTAAAAACGTCCAAAATATAGCTAAAAGAGGTTACCGAGGCTTTGGGGTGGCGGTACACGCAGCCTATGATAATAGAAGGAAACTTTTTATGTTGGACAGAGATCCATTTATCTTCCACTCCTTCGTGCTTCTCAGTTTCAAGATTTAGTTCAGTGGCCTTCAAATAATTTTTAACATATAAACATACACCTCCACCTCTACCACTGTCATAGCGATAAATATTATATGAAGGAATATTAATAAATGCATTATTAATTGACGGATACAGCCATGATTCGCTAATGCAAAGAACATCAATATTTTCTTGTACAAGCATATGTTCAATTTCTAGTATATGGGATAACAGGGATTGTGCATTTATATGCACGACAGATAATCTATCATTATATTTACAAGTAACTTTCACATCGGCAGCAGTAACAGCACAACAATTACTTTTTGCGACAATATTATCACACCTAGCAAAACAGTCAAAAACCTAGGAATTCACTTTGATAACCACATGTTGTTTGATTCCCACATAGATAAAGTATGCAAAAAGGTTACAGGAACATTAATGTACTTATCACGTATAAAAGACAATTTGAGACTACCACTCGAATAACTGTTGTTGAATCTCTAGCCCTAAGTCACATTAATTACTGCACACCTGTTTGGTGAGCTATCACTAAGACTCAGATAAACAGAATACAGAAGCTTATTAGTTTTGCAGCTCGAGCTGCCCTGGGAGGAATAAGAAAATATGACCACATCACACCAGCTCTCAATAAACTTGGGTGGCTGCGGGCAGAAAACAAGGTCACTTATGCTATTTATCTTTTTGTATTCAAAATTTTGGACCATCATTATCCTAGCTGGCTATCTGATTTAAAAACAGTCAGGGATATAAGGGGAACCAACACGACAGAGCAGAGCTCTTTATTCACAGAACAAACACAGAAGCAAGTTCAAAGATGATCACTATCAAAGGGCCAACACTCTGGAATAATATTCCAGAGCATCTTAAAAATGCATCCCCCTTCAAAGCTTTCAAAGGCAAACTATATAGTTTTCTTTTGGACAAATAGTTGCTGCTCATTAAGAACTAATTATTCTCATTGTAAGGAAAACAAATATGGAAATGATGCCGATAATAACGATCCTGTATCTAGTGTCATACTTACTACTTTATTATTAACATTATTGTTAACATTTTTATTACAGCATTATTATTTTCTATGAAAGGTACATTTAATTTAACTATATGTCTAACCCTCTTATTTATTAGTTTAATTACATGTCTACTTATAAGTTAATATTAATGTTGAATAACCATTGTACAAAATGGAAATAAATGTTTGTTTGTTTGTTTGTTTGTTTAAAGAATTCTCAAGAAATTCTAAAGCACATTACATTTTTCTACATTTTCGAAAGGTTTAAAATTGGATATCATGGCTATGAGGCTTCAAAAATTACGAGACTGGTGGGAAAATACTGTAATTCAGTTCGTTCCGGTTTTACGTCATGGACTCCCTTTTCAACCAAGGGCTAGGACGGTTGCCTTCTTGCGAAGGACTTGCTTTGGCAGATGTAATCGTTACCCTGAGTGCATGCCCTTGCTAACCTCAGACCGTGACGGGATGCGAACCCTCGACCTGACGCCTCAGAGTCAAGGACGCTACCGATTGAGCCACGGTGACTACTGAAAAATACTGGAATTCAGTACAGTCCTTCTTGCGAAGACTTATTTTGGCAGATGTAATTGTTACCCTGAGTGCATGCCCTTGCTAACCTCAGACCGTGACGGGATGCGAACCCTCGACCTGACGCCTCTGAGTCGCGGACGCTACCGATTGAGTCACGGTGACTACTAAAAAATACTGGAATTCAGTACAGTTCTTATTACTTCAAGAAAATCAAAAGATCTTTCTATATCTAATTTTAGATTATCCGATGTACTAAAAAGTGGCTGTCTGTGCTATTCGGCTGCAGAAATTACGAGGCTGACGGGAAGAACCTGGAAGTATGTACAATACTTGCTACTGAGAAAAAAAAATGAAACCTTTTTTTTTTCTAAAGATGCTGGAGGAATTTTGTGGTAGCTTCCATTTTTTTTTTCATCAGTATATTTTGAAGTTTCTAAAATGGATATTGCTGCTATGTTGCTGCTGGAAATTACGAGACTTACGGGAAAAGACGGGAATGTAGTACACTGCTTATCATTGGAGGGATGAATTTTTGAATTATTTTTTCTTTCTTTTTCTGCTAAAACCTTTCCTAAGAGGGATGGAGAATGTTTGTACTATAATGATATTGGGAAATTAAAGATTTACGAGAAAATACAGGAACTGCATACAGTTATTTCCATTGGCATGGGATATTTTCTCCTTCCAGGGATTTTAAGTAATTTCCATATCATATCTATTCTCTATTATTTTCCAAAATTCTAATAAGGGGCTTATCTGATAGACAGCCGTTGTAAGCTTCGTGATTTACGGGAATACACTGGAAAACAGTGCAGCAGATGCTAGTTGAAGGAACACGAAAGGACTCTGTTTTTTTTTTATGATTTTATATTAATACGAAGTACTTTAAGATTATTTCAATGAGAAAAAATATTATTATTATTTTTATTATTATTATTATTATTATTATTATTATTATTATTATTATTATTATTATTATTATTATTATTATTATTATTATTATTATTATTATTATTTACTAGGCTAGTTCTGGAGAAGGCAATCCGTCAATGTGTTGCCTGAGTGTGATAAGAATCACCTAAATGGAATAAAAGAAGGAGCATTTAAACTTTTCCTTGTTTAGGGCAAACAATAACGAACATCAAATAATAATAATAATAATAATAATAATAATAATGTAGTCACCGTGGCTCAATCGGTAGCGTCCGCGACTCTGAGGCGTCAGGTCGAGGGTTCGCGCCTCGTCACGGTCTGAGGTTAGCAAGGGCGTGCACTCAGCGTAAGGATTACATCTGTCAAAACAAGTCCTTCGAAGGAAGGCAACCGTCCTAGCCCTTGGTAGAAAAGGGAGTTCGTGACGTAAAACCGGAACAATAATAATAATAATAATAATAATAATAATAATAATAATAATAATAATAATAATAATAATAATAATAATAATGGAGCTCGGATCCTCTTCCTTTGCTTTTATTTACAATATACATTAGTGTGACTCATTTATCTTAGATAAGAATTCTTCCTCGACAACTTTATGAGTTCGTCTATATATATGGGGTCACTGATTTTAAGGAGCCGATTCCACCTGACATCATCATCATTGGGATGGGAAGGGGAAGGCGTAATGACATCGTGTGCCATTCTTTAAGCTATTCAGGGTATAATCAAAGGAGAGGGGGGGAAGGATGCCTGAGCATTATCAGCATTACCCCCTACCTCTATCACCCCCTGGTAATATCTAATCCTACTAGGGATATAATGAAAAGTGAAGTAGGATTAGGTGTTACTAGGATAACGAATAATATTAGTCAAAAATCCTTTTGACGGAGGAAGACAGTGGTGAGGGTAATGCAGATAACAAAGATCAGATCGGAAGCCCATTCCAGAGGTAGATCTCAGTTCAGATAATCCTCAGCCTGCTGGCTAGTACAGTGGTAACGCGCTGGCTTCGCATTCACGAGGTCGAAAGCTCGGTTCCCGTCCAAGACCGAGAGTTTAAGCTGTTTACTGGCAGGTACTGCTGTGGCTGGTCACCACAATGGCGGGTAGGGGCTTGCCCCGGCTGACGAATACCCATTGTATAATGGAAATAAAGGTTTATTATTATTATCATTATTTATACTAATACCTGAGGTCAGAGCTAAGCGATGGAAGGGCAGAGCAAAAGCGTGAGGTAACAACAACAAACGCAAAAGCAGAATACCTCTACAACAGGAGTATACTTAGATGTCTTGAAAATGCTTTCAGTAGAAAACGAAAGTTTGATACTGTGTGCTTCATCATTAAACACATTATTATTTTTTTTCTCTTAACGGCTATAGGCCACTGACCTCGAGGCTATCCCCACGTGGTCGACCACTTGTGACCGAATATAAGGGATAGATTATAACCAAACCTAATAGTAGTAGTAGTAGTAGCAGTAGTAGTAGTAGTAGAAATATCAACAAAAATGAACAACACAAGCAAGGAGGAGGAGGAGGAGAAGAAGAAGAAGAAGAAGAAAAATATGATGATGATGTAAGTTATCGTCGAGGTCAATATACTACAATAAATAGAAAAAATAGACAGTAAGGAAATTAAGATGTATATGATGAATTTTCCTTAAATCAGGTAAACAGCTCTCTTATGTAAGAAGAATCCATGAGGAATACTTCTTAGAGCAGGTAACCTGCCTATGAAAATAAGAGGTCTTAGCGATGAAGTTAATGTAAAACACAATCGTTCCTGAGGTAAAATTCCCTTTAGAAACGTTTGACAGAATTTACTGGGAAGTGCCAAATATACATCAGAACGTGACATTACCTACCCATGTGCACTGTCAGAAAAGGAGATGATTCGGTTTTACGTCTCGAACTCCCTTTTCTACTAAGGGCTAGGACGGATACCTTCTTGCGAAGGACTTGTTATGGCATGTGTAATCGTTACCCTGAGTGTATGTCCTTACTAACCTCAATCCGTGACGGGGCGCGAACCCTCGACCTGCCGACACAGAGTCGCGGACGCTACCATTAAGCCACGGAGACTACAAAGGGAGATATGTGATATGGTCGTAATTTGTATAATTTGTCCAGTTCACAGATGTAACTAAATAAAGAATTCCAGTTGCTGAGAACTCTTCCATTCACTGGTGCAGCTTTCGTTGGCGATAAAGAGATAAAGAATCTGTCATTGCTGCAAATTTAATTGGTGCCAGAGTATTACAGTTTCAGATTGTAATGGTGCCAATGGCTGTAAATCTATTACTGATTCAGTTTGGAAAATTTAAAGTCTTTGTGATCGATTCTTTTTGGGCCGAATGATTCATCACTGAAGAAACTGGGTTCAGTGATATGGTCAGAGATTCACGGAAATTAGAAGAATCTTCAGGTACTGACAATCGAAACAGAAAGTTGCTGAGATTAGATGAACAGTGTCTCAGTAATCTGATCTGATATTTTTTGAAACTAGAAGTACTTATTACTAGTTATTTAGTCAAAGATTCCTTGCAGCAAGAACTTGGTTCAGGAATCTCACTGAATGCATCAGAACTCTCTTCCAATTATAGGATCAATTTTAGTAGGTAGAGGTTGGAATTAAACCAAGAATAGGCACCTGATGTCATTCCTAGGTGCTGTATATGGGATTGAGGCAAAAGGCAGGCTCGGTTAGGTTAAGTTAGATTAAGATAAGTTAGGATATGTTAAGTTTGTTCTATATATATATATATATATATATATATATATATATATATATATATATATATATATATATATATATATATATATACACACAACATGCATGAGGAATAAATGTTCACCTATATATGTGTGTGTGTGTGTGTGTGTGTGTGTGTGTGTGTGTGCATATATATATATATATATATATATATATATATATATATATATATATATATATATATATATATATATATATATATATTATATATATATATATATATATATATATATATATATATATATATATATATATATATATATATATATATATATATATATATATATATATATTTCGACTCCTTTCAAAAGGAAGTTTTGTTTACAAATCTCAGGCTTTGCCGTCCTTAAATGGACTTTTTTTTCTATTATGTTTCAAGACCTATATATACATGCTTTTGGTTACATTGAAAGGGGGAAAATTTTGACTAGATTTCATGCATTCTTCAACTGGAGAAACAGAAACTGCTCTTTACTAAATTTATATTTCCGTTAGTACCGTTTTACAACGAGCTGCTTAAGAAACTTGAATTAAAACTTTTAATATAGTTCATACATCAATTATGACTTGACCTAATCATGCTCTCCATTTTCTGTTCATTCAACATCATTGCCAGATTGAATTAATTATGAATTAGACATTGTAGAAAAAATAAAATAATATAAAGATGAATACTGGTTAAGAAGAAAAATGTTAAAATCATGAGAGAATCATCACCGCGGCAAATTTTACCATGGTCATATAGGGTCGCTGTGTCTTTGTACCCTTCTGGAGACTACTGGTTAGTTTGGCTAAAACTCCTAGAGCTAGATGCCTTTCCTGATACTGACCTTCTTTACTGATACGGGGATGGGACCGACACAGAACCAGAGTTGGTGTGTTTCTCCAGTGCATAGATTTGAATCCAGAGTAAAAGAATGTGAAACCCATCCACTGAGGGGGGCAAGCCAGCCTCAACTTGGTGCCGGTCCCAAGCCCAAGTAAATGGGGAGGGTTAGCGGCAGGAAGGGCATCCGGCCATAAAACTTTTGCCAAAACCAAAATATGGGCAGTACAGATAAAGAAGAAGTAAAAGAATGTGAGTAAAAATCAGCGTTGAGGGAATCGAAAAGAAGGGCCAAAAGGAGAGGAATTTGTACCAACAGGTTGATAATGTCAGGAGGGAGTATCACTGTATTAGGAAAAGAATGCGAAAAAGATGGAGAGACTGATGAACACTTTCCTCGAATTTCATATTTTAACCAATTCCCTCCACCCAGGAACTCATCTGTAAAGACTTAGCACTTATAGTGTCTCCCCGTCCTAAGCGCTGGTAATAACCTCATCTCAACTGTTTCTAACCTTCTTCACCTCTTGCCTGGCTGCTGCTGCTGCTGCTACTACTACTACTACTACTACTACTCCTACTACTAAAAAGGATTGGGGGAAGAAAAGGAATGTCATCGTAACAGGTAGATTTTAGCTAGGGTGAAACAACAACCCAATAAAAGCATAAGAAGAGCTACTGATACAGATAAAAGTTAAGTCACTGAGGTTTGCCTGCATTTTAATAATATAAACTGAGACATTAAGAATTAGATGATGCCCGAAGAAAAATGATTATAGATACTCAAACAGGTAATCGACTGAACCTAACCTTTGTCCTTCAGGGAAGAGAAGAGACACGCCATCCGCAAGTCTTGCCAATTATTATTGTCTCGTAAATAAGACCCACAAATTCTTAGCTGTCGTAAGCAATGCAGGTCATTCGGCGTCTCTCAGCCGAGTCAGTTATTTGCTAAGCACTGCCAAATATATTTCTTCATTGGCCTTTTATGCATCCATCCATCCATCCATCCATCCACCCCCCCCACCCCCCACCCACCCACCCACCCACCCACCCACCCACCCACCCACCCACCCACCCACCCACCCACCCACCCACCCACACACACACACACACACACACACACACACACACACACACACACACACACACACACACACACACACACACACACACACACACACACACACACACACACACACACACATATATATATATATATATATATATATATATATATATATATATATATATATATATATATATATAAAATCCTCATGAGGGGCGCTAGGAAGGGCGTCCAGCCTTTATTACCAGGTCCAATCTGTTAGTATTAATCCCCTTAATTGGGATTAATAGTGACACATAAAACTATATATATATATATATATATATATATATATATATATATATATATATATATATATATATATATATATATATATATATATATATATATATACACGTGTGTGTGTGTGTGTGTGTGCGCGCGTATGAGTGTGTAGATAGATAGAAAGATAGTTAAAAATATAGACATATATAAGGACAGCATAGATACAGACTAATAGACATAGACAGACAAATACATAAACCAGCCACTGGCGAAGAGACAGTGACAGAACACCTGTGGCCGACCCCAAGGTTGGCAAATTGAAAAGGTTGGCGTTGGGAAGAGTATCTGTGAGCCAAAGCTCTTCCAATATCTGAAAGAGAGATAGCCTAAATTAAAAGGGGTTGGTCAAGTTTAGCAACCCTATATGAAAGTGAGTAAAACTGAAGACAAAGAAATAAAAGCTTATACAGACAGATAGACGTATATATATATATATATATATATATATATATATATATATATATATATATATATATATATATATATATATATATATATATATATATATAAGAGAGAGAGAGAGAGAGAGAGAGAGAGAGAGAGAGAGGAGAGAGAGAGAGAGAGAGAGAGAGAGAGAGAGAGAGAGAGAGAGAGAGAGAGATATGAAACTTAGACAGTGAATAGAAGCTGTAATACAGGTTCTCATTAGCTACATTACTATAGATTGGTTACGTATGCAGAAATTCACGTTCACTTTGCTTCACAGCAAAGACAAGTAAATAAATAAATAAATATAGGAAAAATCCGAGAGCTAAAGAGCTTACAGAAGAAAAGGAGGGGGGGAGGAGAAGTAGGAGGAGGAGGAGCTTCGAGGTGACGTCACCGTCATCGTCGTTGTTGGAATAATCGCTTCAGAAGTTTTGCAAGAAGGAAGGTGCCGACGTATGTCACGTGTATCGCTCCGCCAATGTTGCAAGAGCAAGTGAATCTTGAGAGAGAGAGAGAGAGAGAGAGAGAGAGAGAGAGAGAGAGAGAGAGAGAGAGAGAGAGGGCCGAATAATACAGTATGTTTGTCAGCAAAAATTATTCAAATGACACACGACAAGGTTACTGTTATCAATATTATTATTATTATTATTATTATTATTATTATTATTATTATTATATTATTATTATTATTATTCTATTTATAATTACATTATCATTATCATTATCATTTCTATTACTATTATTATTATTATCATTATTATTACTATTACTATGAGTGTTATTATTATTATTATTATTATTATTATTATTATTATTGCTGTTAGCATTGTGGATGGTATATTTGATGTTATAATAAACATTTTCTTTATTAGTAGGTGTATACGCAAAATAATAATAATAATAATAATAATAATAATAATAATAATAATAATAATAATAATAATAATAATAATAAAAATAATAATAATAATAATAATATTAATAGTAATTATTATTATTATTTTTTTTCCAGTGTTACGTCAAAGACTCCCTTTTCTACCAAGGGCTAGGACGGTTGCCTTCTTGCGAAGGACTTGTTTTGGCAGATGTAATCGTTACCCTGAGTGCATGCCATTGCTAACCTCAGACCATGACGGAGCGTGAACCCTCGACCTGACGCCTCAGAGTCGCGGACGCTATCGCTTGAGCCACGGTGACTACTATTATTATTATTATTATTATTATAATAATAATAATAATAATAATAATAATAATAATAATAATAATAATAATAATAACAATAATAATAATAATAATAATAATAATAAAAGTAGAAGTACTCTCTCTCTCTCTCTCTCTCTCTCTCTCTCTCTCTCTCTCTCTCTCTCTCTCTCTCTTTCTCTCTCTCTCTCTCTCTCTCTCTCTCTCTCTCTCTCTCCTCTCTCTCTCTCTCTCTCCTGATCATATATATAACGAAGCTTAATGTCAATACTTATAAATTTTTTTTATTTTTTATTTTTAGGATGGGATAGGATAGGAGAGGAAAAAAAGCGGGAGGGGACTAAGGATATAAGGGAATTGGAGGGAAAAGCACGAAAATTAAATATAGTAAGAGATAAAAAGAGAGGGGCAGACCCTCGTGCTAAGTTTTGATCTGGATATCAGATCACTTATAAATTTCTGGAGCTTACCAGAATTTTCATAGTGAAAGTAAGGCTGAAAACGCACCATTACATAAAGATATAGAATAGTATTTAAATTCTAGAAATAAATATTAAATAGATAAGAAAGAAATAATACTCAAGCAAATTGGTAAGTAAAAATTGGTGATGCAGTAAAACATTTACACGTTTATGAAATCCATTTGTGTGTGTCTAGCTAACTAACAATATGGTATCCTAGGTTTACACTGTTTAAGAAATCGGGCTAAGGTCTGGCTCTCTGAAAACGTTTCTAATATCAATAGTGTACTTATTTGAATGCAAATAAGGCTGAGTGCAAGGGCATGCACTCAGGGTAAGGATTAAATCTGCCAAAACAAGTCCTCCGTAAAAGGCAATCGTCCTAGCCCTTGGTAGAAAAGGCAGTCCATGACGTAAAACAGGAACAACAACAACATAAGTGTGAATGTTTGTATAGTCCATGTTGCAGGCTGCTAGTTGTCTATTTGAGTTTTGTAATGCGACCATTATTTCTTGCATTAAAAGTGCATGTTTAATGCTTGAGACAACCATCGCGATATCACACTTATAATTCCTTTATTTGCACCCCCAACATCCTTCTAGTGGTCCCGATCACCCCTACCCAACGACTGTCCTACCACACATGCCTAAATTCTATCACAATATGTGACTTACAGGGCATAAAACCATTTGAACATTTGGGAAAATTAATATACAATGCTAAAAAATATAGAGGTTAGCAAGGGCTAACGATTACATCTGCCAAAACAAGTCCTTCGCAAGAAGGCAACCGTCCTAGCCCTTGGTAGAAAAGGGATTCCGTGACGTAAAACCGGAAATGAACTGCTTAAAAATATAATCTATGGGTCCAAAACGACCCGCTTTTACTCTTGGGTGGAGTATCAAAACGAACGAACGAACGAAGCTCTAGTATGGTCACTACATGAGTGACGAATGCAGAAAATGGTAAAATTAAAGGTCATTCAAGGTAACATTCTATATAAAACTGCTGTTCCAAAACTTTGTATTTTACTACTTGTCACACTTCGAGAACAGGAATGTTCTGCAGAACAGTTCAACTCTGATGATTATGCACGGTGAAAGGGTGATATTGAAGAGGCGATCTTATTTTTTCTTTTTTATAAAAGTAATTTGAGGAGTATTATTTTATGGAGGGGCGCGAGCGTGTATGTGCGTGCGTATGTGAGTTAGTGAAGGCGTGCGTGCGTGTGTGTGTGCGTGTGCGTGGGTGTGTGTGTGTAATTACCTAATTGTAATTATCTAATTGTGTTTACGGGAAAGAGCCCAAAGCTGTATCTTCCCGTCTCCTGATCGGTTCTATTTTATACTTAGTGATACTTATCATACCTGTCCTTAAAACTATGGATTGAGATAGCATTAAGTACCTCCTCGCTTAGCCAATTCCAATTATCAACTACTCATATACTGAAAAAGTATTTCCTTACATCCTGCAAACAAGTTTTCTTACGAAGCTTCAAACTATGACCTCTAGTTCTAGAGCCAACCATATCAAAATATCGATCCCTATCCACTCTATCATAACAATGAAGGAATTTAAAGAATGTCACCATATCCCCCGTCAATCTTCTAGCTTCGAGTGATGGTAAGTCTAATTCCCTCAGCCTCTCATCATAACTGAGATTGCGTATTTCTGGCACCAGTTTCGTGGCATGTCTTTGAACTTTTTCAAGCTTAGCTATGTGCTTTTTCAAGTGTGCGTGCGTGCGTATGTGTGTTTGTGTGTGTGTGTGTGTGTGTGTGTGTGTGTGTGTGTGTGTGTGTGTGTGTGTGTGTGTGTGTGTGTGTAGAATATTTAATAATCTCTAATTGGTCGACAAAGTAATCTAGCAACATTTCTATAAGGTAACTGATAGGTATAGTATTCTTAAAGGGCTTATTTTTTTAGTATATCTAGAAATCGTTGATAATTTTTCTAAACCCGGCGAAGATCGTACTAAAGGCAATTTTGTTTTAATACGAGGTATGTTATTTAATTATGTTTTATGTGCTTGTGTGTGAATGTGTGTGCTTTATTTACAAGCATATGGCAATTATTGACTTCTTGCAAAGTTAAATGGATAATGAAAAAGTTAAATTTTCAAAATTACAAAAGGGATATTATATATATAAAGAAGGAGTGTGTTGGCGTATATATATATATATATATATATATATATATATATATATATATATATATATATATATATATATATATATAAGCACAACTACTCACACACAGACACACGCACGCACACTAAGGTAATGAGAATGGGTACAAGTGCAAGAAGGCCCAAGCTTGACTACTCGGTGGCTGGAGTACAACTTCAAGAGACAGAAAATGAGAGAGATCTAGGAGTAAACATACTGGCAGATTTGTCTCCAGAAATACATATAAATGGCATAGTAAGGGCAGCATGTGCATTCTTATCAAATGTAAGGGTAGCCTTCAGGCACATGGACAAGGAAATGTTCAGAAATATTTATGTAACCTATGTGAGGCCAAAACTCGAATATGCAGCCCCCTTTTGGAATCCGCACTTGAAAAAGCATATAGCTAAACTTAAAAAAGTTCAAAGACATGCCACGAAACTGGTGCCAGAAATACGCAATCTCAGTTATGATGAGAGGCTGAGGAAATTAGACTTACCATCACTGGAAGCTAGAAGAGTGAGGGGGGATATGGTGACAGTCTTTAAATTCCTTCATGGTTATGATAGAGTGGATAGGGATCGATATTTTGATATGACTGGCTCTAGAACTAGAGGTCATAATTTGAAGCTTCGTAAGAAAACTTCTTTGCAGGATGTAAGGAAATACTTTTTCAGTGTAAGAGTAGTTGATAATTGGAATTCGCTAAGCGAGGAGGTAGTTAATGCTATCTCAATCCATAGTTTTAAGGACAAGTATGATAAGTATCACTAAGTATAAAATGGAACCGATGAGGAGACGGGAAGATACGAGCTTTGGGCTCTTTCCCGTAAACATAATTAGGTAATCACAATTAGGTAATCACACACACACACACACACACACACACACGCACGCACGCACGCACGCACGCACGCACGCACGCACGCACGCACGCACACACACACACACACACACACACACACACACACACAGGGGATGGGGCCTCATTAAGATTGTTATACACAAATGCTGATGGATTAGCTGGTAAGGCAGTAGAATTAAAAGATAGGATCCACAACAGTAAGGCAGATATAGTAGCAATTACAGAGACTAAGTTGAGTGAGGACATAAACAGTGTCACAGTTTTTCCTAAGGGCTTCAGAATACTAAGGGTCGAAAGATCTGAGAGGACTGGTGGAGGGATAGCACTGCTCATAAGTGAGAGGATTCAAGTTGAAGAAATAAACTTGGCTATAGGAAGTGAGTTCAGGGAATTTCTTGTTGCTCGCATAAATACTGGGTCAGAGAGCATTATAATAACTGTTGTATACAACCCACCAAGGAACCAAAATAGGCTTGAAATTTATGAGGAAAGTCATATAGGTACTATTGAAGTCATAAACTCAGTTGTTAACATGGCACGGGATAAAAAATGTAGGATTTTGATTATGGGAGACTTTAATCATAAAGAGATAGATTGGATAAATCTTGACCCACACAGTGGTGAGGACTCATTTGGGGCAAGATTCCTAGATTGCGTACAAGGGAATTTCCCACACCAACATGTAATGGAACCAACAAGAGCCAGGGGTGGGGATGAGCCATCACTACTTGATCTAGTGTTCACAGATAATGTGTTGGATATTGAAAATATTGAGTATGAACCACCAATTGGAAAGAGTGACCACTGTGTGTTGTTGATGGAGTATATCATTGAAGACATTCTTCCTGAGAGTAGAGGCACTGAGGACATGAGGAGGAACTATCCGAAAGGAGATTACATCAAAATGAATGAGCTTTTTGCAGTTATTGACTGGAGAACCTTATTTTACAACAAATCTGTACAAGAAATGTATGACATCTTTTGTGAGAAATATGGGAAGATAGTAGATTGCTGCATACCTGTCACCAAAGTAGGTGTAATTCATGCCAGAGAGAAATGGTTCGATAATGGGTGTAAAAGAGCTAAGGAGTGGAGAGACAAATGCTGGAAAAGGTATAGGAGGAGAAAAAACATAAATGCCTGGCAAACCTACAAAAGAGCAAGAAATGTCTACCTAAGTAAAAGGAGAGAGGCAGAGAGAGATTATGAGAGGGACATCACCAGGAAGGCTAAAGAAAATCCCAAGCTTTTCCACAGCTTTATCAGAGGAAAACTGAAGGTAAAAGAACAGGTTTTAAGGCTAAAGAGAGCGGATGGAAGCATCACTGAGACGGACGAAGAGATCTGCAAAGAATTGAACAAGGAGTTTCAGTCAGTATTTACAGTAGAAAATACCCCACCCCCTCAGATTGCAGTGATAGAAGCTCAAGGGCCGGTATTAGAGAACATCAACCTTACAGCCACAGAGGTATGCAAAGCGCTGATGGATTTAGATGTTCATAAAGCTACAGGTCCTGATGACATATCCCCTCATGTGCTTAAAAACTGTGCAAACACAATATCAGTGGCACTAAGTATCATATTTAAGGAGTCACTGGAGTCGGGGGAGATTCCAAGATGCTGGAAACAAGCAAATGTGATACCTATCTTCAAAAAGGGAAGGAGGGATACGGCTCTGAACTATAGACCAGTTTCCTTGACCAGCATAGTTTGCAAACTTATGGAGAAACTACTAAGGAAACATATCTCTCTTCACTTGGAATCCTTCAACTTTTTGTCAGTGAGGCAACATGGCTTCAGAGAAGGAAGATCAACAGTAACAAACTTATTAGAATTTTATGATGAGGTAAGCCAAATCTTACAGGAAAGAGAGGGCTGGGCAGATTGCATATGCCTAGACTTCCAGAAAGCGTTTGACACTGTTCCACATGGGAGACTTATTAGGAAGCTGCAATCAATGGCTAGAATAGGTGGAAATGTCTTGGAATGGATAAAAACTTACTTAGAAGGAAGGGAACAGAGGGTTAGAGTAAGACACTCAGTGTCTGAATGGAGAAGAGTTAGTAGTGGAGTTCCACAGGGTTCAGTTTTAGGGCCACTTTTGTTCCTTGTATATGTAAATGACCTACCAGAGTCTGTAAATTCATTCATGAATATGTTTGCAGATGATGCAAAGATTGTGAAGAAAGTAAAAAACGAGAACAATGGTAGAGAACTTCAGGAGGATCTAAATAATCTGCATGAGTGGTCAGAAAAGTGGCTAATGAAATTCAATACCTCAAAATGTAAGGTAATGAGAATGGGTACAAGTGCAAGAAGGCCCAAGCTTGACTACTCGGTGGCTGGAGTACAACTTCAAGAGACAAAAAATGAGAGAGATCTAGGAGTAAACATACTGGCAGATTTGTCTCCAGAAATACATATAAATGGCGTAGTAAGGGCAGCATATGCATTCTTATCAAATGTAAGGGTAGCCTTCAGGCACATGGACAAGGAAATGTTCAGAAATATTTACGTAACCTATGTGAGGCCAAAACTCGAATATGCAGCCCCCTTTTGGAATCCGCACTTGAAAAAGCACATAGCTAAGCTTGAAAAAGTTCAAAGACATGCCACGAAACTGGTGCCAGAAATACGCAATCTCGGTTATGATGAGAGGCTGAGGGAATTAGACTTGCCATCACTCGAAGCTAGAAGAGTAAGGGGGGATATGGTGACAGTCTTTAAATTCCTTCATGGTTATGATAGAGTGGATAGGGATCGATATTTCGATATGGCTGGCTCTAGAACTAGAGGTCATAATTTGAAGCTTCGTAAGAAAACTTGTTTGCAGGATGTAAGGAAATACTTTTTCAGTGTAAGAGTAGTTGATAATTGGAATTCGCTAAGCGAGGAGGTAGTTAATGCTATCTCAATCCATAGTTTTAAGGACAGGTACGATAAGTATCACTAAGTCTAAAAATGGAACCGATTAGGAGACGGGAAGATACGAGCTTTGGGCTCTTTCCCGTAAACACAATTAGGTAATCACAATTAGGTAATCACACACACACACACACACACACACACACACACACACACACACACACACACACACACACACACACATATATATATATATATATATATATATATATATATATATATATATATATATATATATATATATATATATATATATATATATATATATATATATCTGTGTGTGTGTGTGCGCGCGCGCATGAATGGGTGCATTTCTGATATGCTATTATATGAGAATAATAAACTTTAATACATAACATGAGGTGTACTATATATTAGAAACATATTTTGCTTTAAATGAGTAAATAAATAATTCGTCGTTTTACATTTCACTACTAGCCCCATTATGGGGGTGGACACAGAGTGTGTGGCTGGGGAATTAAGGCTGGGTGCTCTTTCTATCTCCCCACGGTGGGTTCGATCACGGGACCGTCAACTCCCGTAGTCGAGCGCTCTGACCAATCAGTTATCGTGATCCCTTTATGAGTGAAATGAGTAACAATTCTTCAGTCTTGGTGAATGTGTAAAACACAACCCAAGATGTGTTTTAGTAAAGGTACGTTATGCTCGGAGCGATTATCGCTCAACGATAATCGTTCATGTCTTAACGACGATCGTCAAACGATAGTCTAGAGCACTAAGTCTTTGTTTTTGGATAGGGCTCTTTTGCTTCGATCAATTGCTGCGAAATAAAACAGCCCCATTCAAAAACAAAGAATTAGTGCTCTAGACAATCGTTTGACGATCATCGTTCAGCCATGAAAGATCATCGTTGAACGATAATCGCACCGAGCAAAATGTACCTTGAAAATACAGATGGCAGAGTTTTGCCTGTTTGATTTTGGGAGTTATTTGAATTTCGTTTAAATGTTTTTCTTTCAGGATAAAATTTCGAAATTGTCGTTATTATACCGAAAGACGTTTCCATTAGCAATATGTTATCAGAAATATTGCAATTCCAATTTGATTACATAAATAATATCGTAATAACCATCTTAATTAACGATAACCTTATCTTACGATTATCAAGAAACTAAAATAAAGTATCTTTTATACGGAATAAACTAAGAAAAAAGAAAAAATTCTACGCGATATAAAATTTAATTCGTGATTTTAATACAAGGCAAAATACTTTGAAAAATTATATAAAGCATATATATATATATATATATATATATATATATATATATATATATATATATATATATATATATATATATATATATATATATATATTATTATTTTTTTTTTTTGGGGGGGGGGAATATGTCCACATTTTGTTCTGACATTGTTTTACCTTGATAATTTTCCTAGTATGTCAGACTTATCAATAAAAATAATGCCGAGAATATTTGTTAAATTTTTGAGATGTGGGAAGAGTTTTCCGTTCTGATTTCATGTTTTTTAACCTTGATAATTTTCCCACTATGTCAAATTTATCAAAAGCATATCTTGAATGGTGAATTGCAAATATATTCAAGTTTTAAGAAAGAAATTATCATTTTTTCTAATTGATTTTTCGATGATTGCGTTTTCCTAAGAGATAAAGATCTATCTATCTGTCTATCTATCCTTCAAAATAGATTAAACTTTTTATTAATTTCTAGTGGATACTTAATGAGGAGATATATGACCACCTTGACTGAGCGGTAACGCTCGTGACTTCGATTTGTCAAGTGTGGGTTCGCGGCCCGCCACGATCTGAGGTTAAAAAGGGTATTCACTCAGGGAAACGGTTGCACTTGACAAAACCAAAGTCTCTCGCAAGAAGACGTCGGCTAGCCCTTAGTAGAAAAAGGAATCCGTGACGGAAAACCAACCACTCAGTAGGGATATATAATGCATTAGTTTCGACAATCTGGAGTAGTCGTATGTTATTGCTTACAGTAACCCTCCTAAAAGATTTCATATTGATAATAACTAGAGTTTATTTATTTCATTCTATGTATAGTAATTTTTCTATAAGCAGATTTAACTATCTAACTATAAAACAGTTTGTTATATAAGTATCAAAACTAATCAAAATACAGAGTATATATATATATATATATATATATATATATATATATATATATATATATATATATATATATATATATATATATATATATATATATATATATATATATATATATATATATATATTCCAAATAGCAACATAATTCCCTATTATAAATTTCAAACTTTAAAAGTAGGTAGTTAAGTAGAAATTAGGCATGAAAGCGCATCTCTCAATAACTATCTAAGTAAGCAATTTATTCAGTGAATAATAAAGTATAGGTGAGCAAATGGCTAAGTAAGTCACTCAAAAAGTATGTATGGATATAAGTCAATTACTCAGAGGAGCGACAAAATGAGTTAAAACGACTTTTATTATCCCTTCACATCTGACAAGTCATTACACTCTCCATCTCTGTTTCTTTTTACTTTATGTATTCTTCGTGCCCAGGCCCGATGAGGGCTGTTTTATTTTTAAAAAAATTTTGGCCCGTCCTGGTGTCACAATCATAAAAAAACAAAAAACAAAAATACGACATCCCCCCCTCCCCACCGCATGAGGATTTCCAGCCTCGCTTCAACTAAAAATAAAAATGGCCTCTTAACTTACCTAAGCAACTGTCGCCGCTCTATTTTATCAACCTTGTAGTTCCATCGACGTAAAGTACGCTTTGGTATTCAAAAATAAAATGCTACCGAACGTCTGACCTTGGTGGAAGAAAAAGTGTTTGGCCCCTCAAGGCAACAGTTTCTGGATGACTTGTGACATAATTACAGTCCATCACGAGATCCCGCGAGAATCTCCAAGACTTGTTGAATGTGATCTCCAGATGGGTTTGCCCGTGTTGGATGGAGTTTGGAAATATGTGTAGGCCAGTGGCGGCGGTGGTTGTAGTAGTAGTAGTAGTAGTAGTAGTAGTAGTAGTAGTAGTAGTAGTAGTAGACAAACAATTAATAAGAATAATAAAATGTGGGTGCTCATGAGCTTGTCAAGTTTGTTTCTAAGAACAATGAAACTGAATAGGTATGCTAACAACATAATCGAACTAGGATAAAGTGGTTCTTTATATACCGAATAGAAAGGGGTAGAACGAGCAGCAGTAGCAATATTAAAGGTCCCACAAAAAGGAAGAAAATGAAAAGAATTCTGACACTGAGAATGCAGTTCTTGAAAGTAAATTAAGAAAATATAAATGGAAGCAAGAGTTTAATAAAAAGAAAATACCAGTGGTATTAGCCTTAATGATATCGGTAGCCGCATAATTACTATAAAGAAAGAGAAAAAAGAAAACAAATCGGGAAGAAATATTTTAGACTTACATTCTGCAAATATCTAATGTAAATCATGTAATAAAGAGGGGATTTCCTCCCAATTCATACCAATCTGGTCTAACCTTATAAGGGAAGCAACACGCCGGAACACAGCTGGATCTCCTAAGCTAACAATCTAACGCATTCTTACTATATGTAGACGATATTTTCATTTTCTAAACCAAATACCATACAAGGCTGAGGCACGCTAGCAAGCGTAACATTCACTAACTGGTACGCATATGCTACTACTATTCATAGCACTGATGATGCAGAAGAAGAAAGAGACGAGGGCGAGGAAGAGAAAAAAAGAAGAAAGAAAGGAAAAGGGGTGAGGGAATATGAAAAGAACAAGAAGGGAAACAGATATGAGAGGGTGATGATATGAACACAATAAAAAACAGGGAAGTGACTGAGGTGTGTCTTAGCTCGTGGAGAATGCTTGTTCTTTGGCTCGGCCAAGCCCTCCCCCCCTTAAAAGGAGGAGTGGGGCCACTGAATATAAACATACTAGAAGAAGAAGAAGAAGGAGTAGGACTGGGAAGAGCAGAAGAAGAAGAAGAAGAAGAAGAAGAAGAAGAAGAAGAAGAAGAAGAAGAAGAAGAAGAAGAAGAAGAAGAAGAAGAAGAAGAAGAAGAAGAAGAAGAAGAAGAAGAAGAAGAAGAAGAAGAAGAGAGAAGAAGAAGAAGAAGAAGAAGAAGACTGTAATGATAAAATAATACCAGAGCTTGTTCTAAAAACCGAAAGAAGAGGAAACACATATGTCTATTCATCATAATCATCCAAGTTTAAGCAAACTATAAGCCTTTGATTCTAAATATCTTTTTCTAGCTTGTACTTCTAGACACACTAATGAACAAACACATAATAGAGACAAATTGCTATTTCTTCATTTAAGGTGATTGTTAAGGATAGTTAAATAAGGATTGCTGTTATTATTATTATTATTATTATTATTATTATTATTATTATTATTATTATTATTATTATTATTATTGTTATTATTATTATTATTATTAATAATATTATAAATAATAATAATAATAATAATAATAATAATAATAATAATAATAATAATAATAATAATAATAATAATAATAATAATAATAATAATAATAATAATAATAATAATAATAATAATAATAATAATAATAATATTATTATTATTATTATTATTATTATTATTATTATTATTATTATTATTATTATTATTATTATTATTATTATTATTATCATTATTATTATTATTATTATTATTATTATTATTATTATTATTATTATTATTATTAATTGTTGATGTTGCTGTTTTTATTTCAAACTTGTAAATACGTATTGAAAATCAATTCTTTAAGTACATAGCTGTAACAAAATTAATTATCTACGGAAAACAATAAAACTCTGCTAAAAATATCAGAGCAAAGAACGAAACAAAGCCAAAAATACAAGAGCATATGTCATAATTCTCCAGCGAGGAAATTGGCTTTTATAATTAGAAAAGTAATTTGCATGCAAATGAGGAGCCGAAAAGGTTATTTGTGCCATCACCACATTAACACTTCTTCAGTAATCATTGAACATGTGTAATCGGTGTGTCCTATCATATCGTATCATATTGCATCATGTCATATCATACCATATCGTATTATATGTCATAACCCATCATGTCATATCTTATGTTATCTCATAAAGCATTATATTTAATCGTATCGAACTGCGTCACATTCACCTTTTAGTATGGTACTGTATCATATATATATATATATATATATATATATATATATATATATATATATATATATATATATATATATATATATATATATATATATATATATATATATATATATATATATATATAAATATATATGTGTGTGTGTGTGTGTGTGTGTGTGTGTGTGTGTGTGTGTGTGTGTGTGTGTGTGTGTGTGATTACCTAATTGTGATTACCTAATTGTGTTTACGGGAAAGAGCCCAAAGCTCGTATCTTCCCGTCTCCTGATCGCTTCCATTTTTAGACTTAGTGATACTTATCATACCTGTCCTTAAAACTATGGATTGAGATAGCATTAACTACCTCCTCGCTTAGCCAATTCCAATTATCAACTACTCTTACACTGAAAAAGTATTTCCTTACATCCTGCAAACAAGTTTTCTTACGAAGCTTCAAACTATGACCTCTAGTTCTAGAGCCAGCCATATCGAAATATCGATCCCTATCCACTCTATCATAACCATGAAGGAATTTAAAGACTGTCACCATATCCCCCCTTACTCTTCTAGCTTCGAGTGATGGCAAGTCTAATTCCCTCAGCCTCTCATCATAACCGAGATTGCGTATTTCTGGCACCAGTTTCGTGGCATGTCTTTGAACTTTTTCAAGCTTAGCTATGTGCTTTTTCAAGTGCGGATTCCAAAAGGGGGCTGCATATTCGAGTTTTGGCCTCACATAGGTTACATAAATATTTCTGAACATTTCCTTGTCCATGTGCCTGAAGGCTACCCTTACATTTGATAAGAATGCATATGCTGCCCTTACTACGCCATTTATATGTATTTCTGGAGACAAATCTGCCAGTATGTTTACTCCTAGATCTCTCTCATTTTCTGTCTCTTGAAGTTGTACTCCAGCCACCGAGTAGTCAAGCTTGGGCCTTCTTGCACTTGTACCCATTCTCATTACCTTACATTTTGAGGTATTGAATTTCATTAGCCACTTTTCTGACCACTCATGCAGATTATTTAGATCCTCCTGAAGTTCTCTACCATTGTTCTCGTTTTTTACTTTCTTCACAATCTTTGCATCATCTGCAAACATATTCATGAATGAATATGTGTGTGTGTGTGTGTGTGTGTGTGTGTGTGTGTGTGTGTGTGTGTGTGTGTGTGCGTGTGCGTGTGCGTGTGCGTGTGTGTGTGTGTGTGTGTGTGTGTGTGTGTGTGTGTGTGTGTCATCTACTGAACTGCAAAAGTTTTATATTGGACCATATCATGTCAGGTATCATTTCGTATCACATATACATACATAGATACACCTGGCCTCATTCTCCCTTGTAAGGGGGGAGGCCGAGCAAGGAAACATGCATTTACCACGTTCCACACATACATCAACCACTGCTCTTAGCTCCATAGGGATAAAAGGTTACCACATTTCCCCCCTTCCATCCTGCATGGGTCATCCACAAGGTAGGTGGGCCAGGATATTCTACAATGAGGCCCGACAGCCACAGCTGGAACGCTTCATCACATGGCAACTCTCATAACAACCGTCCATCAGAGTTTATGACCTAGTAGGTGCGAGAAATCTCTTTGGACTATGTCACCTATATACAATCTTCCTCCACTCATTCCTATTTCTTGTATGCTCTCTTCCCTGCTCCACTGACATTCCACGTGCATTCAGTGCCCTTTTCACACCATCCATCCATATCATTCTAGGTCTTTCTCTTGATCTAATTCCAATCACTTCTGCACTCCACACTCTCTTCACTATTCGTTCATCACTCATCCTTTCCATGAGTAAAACCAACTCAGCACACTTTGATCTAACCTATCCGACAGTTTCACTCTAACACCCGTTCTCTGCCTGACATCCTCATTTCTTACTCTATCTATTCTAGATTCACCAATCATACTTCTCAAATACCTCATCTCCATTACATTCAACTTAGTCCTTTCGTCTTCTCTTACATTCCAAGTCTCTGCTCCATACAATGCTGTCGGCACAATCACACCTTCATATATCCTTCTCTTTGCAGTCATTGCCATATATCTATTTCTCATTACACTTTTCAACCCACCTAGACATTTACTTGCTTCCATC
>JAXCGZ010000104.1:100000-105000 GCA_037179515.1 Halocaridina rubra | reverse complement strand
TCACAGGTACTGTGTGGAGATTTGTAGCTCGCGGATTGGTGGGTGCAGCGATTGCTTCTTCCCATCTACCTCCAGACTCTGGAACTCTCTTCCGCCTGTCTTTACAAATTCTTATGATCTATTTTCCTGCAGAAAGCGGAACAAATGTCATCTCAGGGCTTAATCCTCCACATCTCTAGGTCCTCAGTACTTCGACTATTTTTTCAGTCTGTCCCTTTCTTTCGTGAATCAGTACCTCATCTCCACCTTGTCCATAAGCTTTTTCTTTTCCTTGTCTTAATGTTTTCTCGTGCCCTGGCCTATTTTGATGAGGGCAGTGTTTTGCCTGTCCAGGTGTCACACTCATAATATATATATATATATATATATATATATATATATATATATATATATATATATATATATATATATATATATATATATATATATATATATATATATATGTGTGTGTGTGTGTGTGTGTGAGTGTGTGTGTGTGTGTGTGTGTGTGTGTGTGATTACCTAATTGTGATTACCTAATTGTGTTTACGGGAAAGAGCCCAAAGCTCGTATCTTCCCGTCTCCTGATCGGTTCCATTTTAGACTTAGTGATACTTATCATACCTGTCCTTAAAACTATGGATTAAGATAGCATTAACTACCTCCTCGCTTAGCCAATTCCAGTTATCAACTACTCTTACACTGAAAAAGTATTTCCTTACATCCTGCAAAGAACTTTTCTTACGAAGCTTCAAACTGTGTGATTACCTAATTGTGTTTACGGGAAAGAGCCCAAAGCTCGTATCTTCCCGTCTCCTGATCGGTTCCATTTTAGACTTAGTGATACTTATCATACCTGTCCTTAAAACTATGGATTGAGATAGCATTAACTACCTCCTCGCTTAGCCAATTCCAATTATCAACTACTCTTACACTGAAAAAGTATTTCCTTACATCCTGCAAAGAAGTTTTCTTACGAAGCTTCAAACTATGACCTCTAGTTCTAGAGCCAGCCATATCAAAATATCGATCCCTATCCACTCTATCATAACCATGAAGGAATTTAAAGACTGTCACCATATCCCCCCTCACTCTTCTAGCTTCGAGTGATGGTAAGTCTAATTCCCTCAGCCTCTCATCATAACTGAGATTGCGTATTTCTGGCACCAGTTTCGTGGTATGTCTTTGAACTTTTTCAAGCTTAGCTATGGCTTTTTCAAGTGCGGATTCCAAAAGGGGGCTGCATATTCGAGTTTTGGCCTCACATAGGTTACATAAATATTTCTGAACATTTCCTTGTCCATGTGCCTGAAGGCTACCCTTACATTTGATAAGAATGAATATGCTGCCCTTACTATGCCATTTATATGTATTTCTGGAGACAAATCTGCCAGTATGTTTACTCCTAGATCTCTCTCATTTTCTGTCTCTTGAAGTTGTACTGCAGCCACCGAGTAGTCAAGCTTGGGCCTTCTTGCACTTGTGTGTGTGTGTGTGTGTGTGTGTGTGTGATTACCTAATTGTGATTACCTAATTGTGTTTACGGGAAAGAGCCCAAAGCTCGTATCTTCCCGTCTCCTGATCGCTTCCATTTTTAGACTTAGTGATACTTATCATACCTGTCCTTAAAACTATGGATTGAGATAGCATTAACTACCTCCTCGCTTAGCCAATTCCAATTATCAACTACTCTTACACTGAAAAAGTATTTCCTTACATCCTGCAAACAAGTTTTCTTACGAAGCTTCAAACTATGACCTCTAGTTCTAGAGCCAGCCATATCGAAATATCGATCCCTATCCACTCTATCATAACCATGAAGGAATTTAAAGACTGTCACCATATCCCCCCTTACTCTTCTAGCTTCGAGTGATGGCAAGTCTAATTCCCTCAGCCTCTCATCATAACCGAGATTGCGTATTTCTGGCACCAGTTTCGTGGCATGTCTTTGAACTTTTTCAAGCTTAGCTATGTGCTTTTTCAAGTGCGGATTCCAAAAGGGGGCTGCATATTCGAGTTTTGGCCTCACATAGGTTACATAAATATTTCTGAACATTTCCTTGTCCATGTGCCTGAAGGCTACCCTTACATTTGATAAGAATGCATATGCTGCCCTTACTACGCCATTTATATGTATTTCTGGAGACAAATCTGCCAGTATGTTTACTCCTAGATCTCTCTCATTTTCTGTCTCTTGAAGTTGTACTCCAGCCACCGAGTAGTCAAGCTTGGGCCTTCTTGCACTTGTACCCATTCTCATTACCTTACATTTTGAGGTATTGAATTTCATTAGCCACTTTTCTGACCACTCATGCAGATTATTTAGATCCTCCTGAAGTTCTCTACCATTGTTCTCGTTTTTTACTTTCTTCACAATCTTTGCATCATCTGCAAACATATTCATGAATGAATTTACAGACTCTGGTAGGTCATTTACATATACAAGGAACAAAAGTGGCCCTAAAACTGAACCCTGTGGAACTCCACTACTAACTCTTCTCCATTCAGACACTGAGTGTCTTACTCTAACCCTCTGTTCCCTTCCTTCTAAGTAAGTTTTTATCCATTCCAAGACATTTCCACCTATTCTAGCCATTGATTGCAGCTTCCTAATAAGTCTCCCATGTGGAACAGTGTCAAACGCTTTCTGGAAGTCTAGGAATATGCAATCTGCCCAGCCCTCTCTTTCCTGTAAGATTTGGCTTACCTCATCATAAAATTCTAATAAGTTTGTTACTGTTGATCTTCCTTCTCTGAAGCCATGTTGCCTCACTGACAAAAAGTTGAAGGATTCCAAGTGAAGAGGGATATGTTTCCTTAGTAGTTTCTCCATAAGTTTGCAAACTATGCTGGTCAAGGAAACTGGTCTATAGTTCAGAGCCGTATCCCTCCTTCCCTTTTTGAAGATAGGTATCACATTTGCTTGTTTCCAGCATCTTGGAATCTCCCCCGACTCCAGTGACTCCTTAAATATGATACTTAGTGCCACTGATATTGTGTTTGCGCATTTTTTAAGCACATGAGGGGATATGTCATCAGGACCTGTAGCTTTATGAACATCTAAATCCATCAGCGCTTTGCATACCTCTGTGGCTGTAAGGTTGATGTTCTCTAATACCGGCCCTTGAGCTTCTATCACTGCAATCTGAGGGGGTGGGGTATTTTCTACTGTAAATACTGACTGAAACTCCTTGTTCAATTCTTTGCAGATCTCTTCGTCCGTCTCAGTGATGCTTCCATCCGCTCTCTTTAGCCTTAAAACCTGTTCTTTTACCTTCAGTTTTCCTCTGATAAAGCTGTGGAAAAGCTTGGGATTTTCTTTAGCCTTCCTGGTGATGTCCCTCTCATAATCTCTCTCTGCCTCTCTCCTTTTACTTAGGTAGTCATTTCTTGCTCTTTTGTAGGTTTGCCAGGCATTTATGTTTTTTCTCCTCCTATACCTTTTCCAGCATTTGTCTCTCCACTCCTTAGCTCTTTTACACCCATTATCGAACCATTTCTCTCTGGCATGAATTACACCTACTTTGGTGACAGGTATGCAGCAATCTACTATCTTCCCATATTTCTCACAAAAGATGTCATACATTTCTTGTACAGATTTGTTGTAAAATAAGGTTCTCCAGTCAATAACTGCAAAAAGCTCATTCATTTTGATGTAATCTCCTTTCGGATAGTTCCTCCTCATGTCCTCAGTGCCTCTCCTCTCAGGAAGAATGTCTTCAATGATATACTCCATCAACAACACACAGTGGTCACTCTTTCCAATTGGTGGTTCATACTCAATATTTTCAATATCCAACACATTATCTGTGAACACTAGATCAAGTAGTGATGGCTCATCCCCACCCCTGGCTCTTGTTGGTTCCATTACATGTTGGTGTAGGAAATTCCCTTGTACGCAATCTAGGAATCTTGCCCCAAATGAGTCCTCACCACTGTGTGGGTCAAGATTTATCCAATCTATCTCTTTATGATTAAAGTCTCCCATAATCAAAATCCTACATTTTTTCTCCCGCGCCATGTTAACAACTGAGTTTATGACTTCAATCGTACCTATATGACTTTCCTCATAAATTTCAAGCCTATTTTGGTTCCTTGGTGGGTTGTATACAACAGTTATTGTAATGCTCTCTGACCCAGTATTTATGCGAGCAACAAGAGATTCCCTGAACTCACTTTCTATAGCCAAGTTTATTTCTTCAACTTGAATCCTCTCACTTATGAGCAGTGCTATCCCTCCACCAGTCCTCTCAGATCTTTCGACCCTTAGTATTCTGAAGCCCTTAGGAAAAACTGTGACACTGTTTATGTCCTCACTCAACTTAGTCTCTGTAATTGCTACTATATCTGCCTTACTGTTGTGAATCCTATCTTTTAATTCTACTGCCTTACCAGCTAATCCATCAGCATTTGTGTATAACAATCTTAATGAGGCCCCATCCCCTGATCTTCTGTCATTATCTTCTTTATCTCCCCTTTGTCTGGAAACATTCTGTAACGAAAATTTTTCTTTTCTTCATTTCTTTCATCATTTAACCTTCTTGCCTCTTGCAACAAGTTTTTGATCTTTCCCATCTCTTCCTGTGTTCTGTATCGTCTAATGAACACTTCTTTGCATTCTTGAAGGTCTTTTAGACTTTTTTTTCTCAACAATATTTCCCTACATGTCTCCCCTCTCTCAAAGGTTACTTTTGTTGGTCTCGGCTTTCCTTCCCTCGAATATTTACCTAGTTGGTGTATGTTTACAATATCCTCAGGACCACATACTACTCCAAGCTTTCTTATCAGGTCTACAACGTTAGCTTTATTTTCTTCAAGTCTCCCCTGCCATGTTGGCTCCTGGGATTCACTTATGCCTGAGATTACCACTGTCTTCTCCTTATCAAGTGCCTGTCTGATGAGTGGGTTTGCCCTTTCCATCACAACGTCTTTCATTTTTTCGATTACTGTCTCTTTATAGTCAACTGTTTGTATGTTTTCCAGTGCCACCACCTTTACAGCCTCTTTTACTGCCACATTCC
>JAXCGZ010000104.1:92500-95000 GCA_037179515.1 Halocaridina rubra | reverse complement strand
ACTACTACTACTACTACTACTACTACTACTACTACTACTACTACTACTACTACTACTACTACTACTAATAATAATAATAATAATAATAATAATAATAATAATAACGCTCCCTTCCGTTCAGAGTATACCAATGCGAAGTAATAATACATTAATGCTTTTTTCAATACATAAACCAATTCCTATGTTGGCTCCTTAAATACTGTTTATATTTTAGTAAATTGGGAATGCTCAAAAAAAAAAGGGGGGGGAAATAATGAAGTAAATACCTTAACCCTAAAAGTACACAGGACTTGAAACCCACAAAATCTATTCTCGAAACCTCAGGATCGATCAGCTTCGTCGGTTTTGACACCACAAATATTTGATCTGGTTGGAAGAAGAAGGTTAAGATAAAAAAAACAGAAATATTATACAGAAATAAACACCTTGCCGTATACATTGTGAACCCAAACAAAACACATTATCTTAAAATAAACACGAGGAAAGTTCAAGGAATTTTATATAAAAAAGAAGTATGGAAAAACTGCCATTTTAGACGGTTTGGGGTTATGGATATGGTAAATATTATTACACTGGATTATTATTATTATTATTATTATTATTATTATTATTATTATTATTATTATTATTATTATTATTATTATTATTATTATTATTATTATTATTATCATTTGAAGCGTCATAATACTGTTTTATTTTTTAATCTAGAGTTTTTATTTACTAGGAATAGTACTATTATAATTATAAATTGCGGTATATAGTTTTTTTTTTTTTGGGGGGGGGAAAACTGGCGTATTCAGATTTGTTACATATCGTATCCTTTGATACAGTTTAAATTTATTCAAAATAAAAAATAAAAAATTGGTTTACATTTTGGGGATGATTGAAAAGCAGTCGAAATCCAAAGTTTGTGATAATTTTCTTGTTAACTTGAAAAAAAACAAAAAAAAGGATTTAAGAGTAGAAAGAGAAAGAGAAGGAGTAAGAGGAGGAAGGATGAAAAGAAAAAAGTTGAAAAAACTAAGAAGGATGGAGAAAGATAAAAGAGGGAAGAGGAAAATGAAAGAGTGAAGAAGAAGAAGAAGAAGAAGAAGAAGAAGAAGAAGAAGAAGAAGAAGAAGAAGAAGAAGAAGGAGAAGGAGAAGGAGAAGGAGAAGGAGAAGAAGAAGAAGAAGAAGAAGAAGAAGAAGGAGAAGGAGAAGGAGAAGAAGAAGAAGAAGAAGAAGAAGAAGAAGAAGAAGAAGAAGAAGAAGAAGAAGGAGAAGGAGAAGGAGGAGAAGGAGGAGGAGGAGGAGGAGGAGGAGGAGGAGGAGGAGGAGGAGGAGGAGGAGGAGGAGGAGGAAACCCACTAATAGGCCTCTTGTTTCACATTATAGGTTTATTGGTAGATCACTGATGCAAAAAGTATGTAGAAAAGTCATTATTTACACGCCAAATGAGAGGCCTTGTGCATCCATAAGAATCTCTCTCTCTCTCTCTCTCTCTCTCTCTCTCTCTCTCTCTCTCTCTCTCTCTCTCTCTCTCTCTCTCTCTCTCTCTCTCTCTCTATTAAAACAGGGATGGAAGTTTTACTTGAAGCTAAATGCCATACACATCTAAAATACGAAAAAAATAAGCATTTCAATCCAAAAACAGTAAATAAGATATGTGGGGCTATTAAGGAAACAGTATCTCTGAAAATGGTAAAAATACTTATCCCGATCTTTTCGTACAGAGCACAAACATACACACACATACATATATTCATATAAATTCTCCCTGAGGTGGGCAAGAATACCTCCCTCTTAGTTTCCTGTGTATCGTAAAGGTCAATTAAATGGGGCGTAGGGACACTTAGAATCGCCTCCTTTGAATTTTCCTCCATCTACAATGAGTCAAGATTTTTATTTTCACTCAATTATCCCCCTCATAAAGGGAATTTTACATATATATATATATATATATATATATATATATATATATATATATATATATATATATATATATATATATATATAATAATAATAATAATAATAATAATAATAATAAATGATAATAATAATACTATTAATATTAATAATAATGATAATAATAATAATAATAATAATAATAATAATAATAATAATAATAATAATAATAATAATAATAATAATAAAATAAATAAACAAGTATATAAGCAAAAGAATCCACATGTCCATATATATAACAATCAGTGTGAATCAGTGACAAATAAAAAGCAATCAGAAGAATGAAAGGTAGTGAATGATTTTCAGGTATAATATCCATAAGCATAACAAAATGTAGAAGATATTCTTTAAGGCCCAATTTCTTAAACAGTGTAATCCTAGGATACCATATTGCTAGTTAGCTAGACACACACAAATGGATTTCATAAACGCATCTGACACGGTTCTGTGCATGGCTAGGATCCCGTACGGGATCCTAGCAATACACAGAACCGCGTCAGATGCGTTTATGAAATCCGCTTATTAATTTTGCAGCTCGAGTTGCCCTGGGAGGA
>JAXCGZ010000104.1:80000-82500 GCA_037179515.1 Halocaridina rubra | reverse complement strand
GTGTGTGTGTGTGTGTGTGTGTGTGTGTGAGAGAGAGAGAGAGAGAGAGAGAGAGAGAGAGAGAGAGAGAGAGAGTTAATAATCAGACAATGACATTTCAAGCTTCACAGTCAAAGAAAAATTCCTCAAGTTCTTTTTTTTTGTGTGATCCAATTATGGTTTATTTCTCATCAAAGATTCAAGGAAACGAGTTCTAAACACGACTGAAACAACCATTAAGTTTTCTAGCCGTGTCTAGCCAATAAGGTTGCTTCCGAGTTCGACTTTTTCAAGCACACCTATGTAAACTGAGAGAGAGAGAGAGAGAGAGAGAGAGAGAGAGAGAGAGAGAGAGAGAGAGAGAGAGAGAGAGAGGAGAGAGAGAGAGAGAGAGAGGAGTCGTAGCAGTAAGACTCTTAGCATTGCGTAGGGTGGTAACAGATGAGCTGTAATTGCGGTATAAAACGCTAGCGCATGCGAGCACGTGGCTTCAGTGCGCGCGTCAGTCCCATCGGTGAAGGATTCGGAAGAACCATTCCAAAGATTCGGAAACACACATACCATATCTTCTATTCTCTGAACCTCCAAAAAAAACTAAGAGAACTGCTTTTGTTTCTTCAATTATCTCACATCAGACAGAGCAGCAGCAGTGTCTCTGTGAGACGAGGAGTCAAGACGAAAGCATTTTAAAATATAAATTCATATATGAGTACTCACAACTGAGAGTTCATAGTGCAAAGTAATCACATATACTGAAGCATGCCAAATAATGCTTTCTAAAAGATACATCCCAGGAATCATAACTCTCTTGGGTACATTGGTCATCTTAAACAACTATAAACGTGCCAATGCCCTCTACCTCAGTCATTAGATGAAGGTCTTAAATATAAAACTGTTATACGAAAAACAAGCGATCTAAAGACTCAAAAGACGTTTTGTATTTAAAGGTCATGCCTCAATTACATATGCAATACCTAGTGGGCGTCGTGTGTGCATTATGGGCGTACGTGGAGGGGCATGGGCGACTTGTGGATCCACCTGCCAGATCTACTATGTGGAGGCTTGGGTTCGATACCCCTGTCCATTACAATGACCATCAACTCTTCTGCGGAGGATATGCGGTAAGTTATATGCAAATAATCATTTCCATCTTTTAACGAAGCATATGTATGGATTCGGTGTAATGTCACGGACTCCATTTTCTACTAAGGGCTAGGACGGTTGCCTTCTTACGAAGGACTTGTTTTGGCAAATGTAATCGTTACCCTGAGTGTATGCCCTTACTAACCTCAGTCCGTGACGGGGCTGAGATTAGCATATGTATCAATAGTAGAATTAAGGACCCCAATATTAAAAGGGGTTCGGTCTGGTCAATTTAAGTTTTGATCCAAAATAATAATAAGAAAAAAAAAAGTTCAAGACCTTAGAATATTTCAATTTGGATTACTGAATAATGACGGAAAGAGTGGTACTGAAAGAGTATATAAAGTAGAATTAGCTAAATAATTCATTTTTTTTATACCAAAGAGTTGAATGGAATACTCCAAGTTTTGACACTGGAACCAAGAATTGCAAAATAATTAAAAAAAAAACAAGAATCATGAAAAAAAAATATGTGTCGTCATCTACACTGCATGCTATTTTAAATTCTCATATACCAAATTCGATTAAAATAAAAAGAAAGTAGTACAAAAATATTTTCAAAACTAAGAATTGGTGACATTAAATTCTTGTACAAACAATTTATACGAGTGAATTAAGTGTACTCAAGATATATATATATATATATATATATATATATATATATATATATATATATATATATATATATATATATATATATATATATATATATTGTACGCGCACACACACAGAAAGATAGCCACAGTATATAAGCAATAGTAGGTCAGGGTCCGTGGATACTAATTTACATGCACCAGTGACATCTTAAAGTAGTGAGAGAACACGCCAAATATGACTTTTGTCTTTTTGTCTCCCGTACACATGACTTTGTCTGATGGGTAAAATAACTCTCTTTTATTAGCTACATTTATATCTACTGTTATTATTAGATATTTCAGTGACATCAATGATGCTATACTGCGTTTTAGTGTGCATTTTTTTTCTGCGTAAAAAGTGAATGGTATGAAAATTATTTATATGGCAAATTGTTTGTACTTATGAGTAATAACATATTCACTTTCATCATTCATATATTACTACGTCAAATTTTATCTTTTGTATTTATGTTTATTTGGATATTAGATAATTTTTTAATATTAAAGCTAATAATAATAATAATAATAATTTTATTATTATTATTATTATTATTATTATTATTATTATTATTATTATTATTATTATTATTATTATTATTATTATTATTATTATTATTATTATTATTACTATTATTATTATTATTATATTATCAATTACTCATATTCGCAATTACATGTACAGTGACTATATGAGGCAAGTCATTTATGGTATTTGTAATTGATATACTGTATTCAATTTCACA
>JAXCGZ010000104.1:70000-75000 GCA_037179515.1 Halocaridina rubra | reverse complement strand
TAAGCAGCAAGTAGCAGCATCTACCATATGCGTGACCAGCGACACTTTATAAATATATAATATATAAATAAATAAATAGACAAATAGAGAGTCTGCGTACTATACAAAAACAATATTATACATACTGTGTGGTTACTTTGTGTGCCAAACGGTACACAAAAGGCATAATTAGAGATGAGAACGGCATTTCAATAGCACCGCAACAGCACCAACTGGTTTTTAGTATAATGAAGGTCAGCTGAAAGATGGCAACAAAGATTTCAGGGACTCCACCCATAAATGAAAAACAGAAAACAAGAAAATAAATAAAGAAAAGAATGAAAACGAATATATTGATAAAAAAAAATATAATTTAGTTAAAGATTAAAAAGAAAGTTTCAAGCAATGTTTCTTGATATATAGGATAGATCAACAGTATTACACGTAATATAAACAACTAACAACTAGAAATAAAATAAGAACCATGGAAAAAAAAAACTGCAAATCATAGGACAAAATTCGATCCCATACACTTTCAATGATAAAAATCGAGACTTGAAACTAATATTGTACAGTTGCCTTCCTTATCGAATGCAAGGCTTGGGCAAAATCGTATCTATTCTTATCTTTGGAAACAAAAATATACCCCTCTGGTTGCGTCCTGACCTTATCTTTATAAACATGATATTATCATTATAATAACTCCTCAGAGTGAACTAAAACACTTTTATACAGCCCACATCAACTGTATATAAATTAACATTTTGATCAATAAAAGGAGTCTTCTACAAGTCTTCAAAGTGTAGTACTCCCTCTTGTTGCCACATCGCACACTGGTGACTCTTTTGAGTGGCACGACACTGCTTCTCTTCACCTTTCCAAGCCACCATGCCTCGCCTCCACGTCATCTACTCCGCCACCAGCTCATCCTCCAAGAGAATGCCATACAAACCGGCCCCCCGACCTTCAGGCTGGCTCCTGCGTCTCCAACACCAGTTAGAGCTGCCCTTCCGGAGACCCTGAGATGGAGACAGACCCTTTGCTACTTCACATTTCCTCTCCAAACCGCCTTGCACAGCCTCTCCTCACCGAGTACGTTGCTGCCAGCTCCAGTTAAAATCACCTTTCTGGACGCCTACGAGATGGAGAGGGACCCATTTTTCTTCAAGACCAACCCCTTACTACATGCATAGCCTCCCTCCTGCCAAACTCAAACCAACAAAGGTATTGGCAGAGTCTCCTTGCCCATTAGGGTGGTGCCTGCATATTCCTGACGTCAGTTGAGCCGCCTCTTTTGATGCCCTTGTCTCCGAGGCTAATTCCCTGCTACATGCAAAGACAGTCTCTTCTCGGTTCTGGTGGCATTCACCTTTTCCCCCTCAGCCGCCAATCACAGTAACACCGGATTCTCCATCAGGGGCAGCATCTCTGGGGCACAATGCCTTGCTGACAAAAAATTTTCTACTCTCACTCTTTACGGATGCAAGTGATGCGGTTTTGGGTGCAGACTTTCTCGTAAACCATCACCACCCTATCATGGACATCGCCAACAATGCTTGCTCAACACCGAAGCAATTCACCACCAATTTTAAATGCATGGCTTAAGTCCATGTAATTGAGATCACCAACCAAAGTGCTAGTCGACTTAGTCAAAAATAAATCTACCCAACCTCAAAATTTTCACCAAGAGTATTGTCATCCAAATCCACAAAGATGACAAACGAATTGCATATTTTGTATCATATATTGTATTTTATTATACTACGCTGTATATTTTACATATAGTTTAAACACAATTGTTCTTTTTTTCCTTCCCAATGGGAAAGGTTCCTGTATCATCGCCTTTCTTATCGAAATCAAGGCTTGACCAGGAATCATTTTTATAAACCTAAAAATACCACTCAGGCTGCATCCTGACCTTATCTTTATAGATATGATATTTATCTTTATATTAATTCCATAGATTGCACTAAACCTCTACTATGTAGCCTACATAAACTGTATATAAATTGACCATTTTGATCAATAAAAGGAGTCACCTATAAGTCTTCAAAATCTAACCTCGTTGTTTCACTCTCTCTTGTGGCACTTTGCACAATATAAATATAATAAGAGCATAAGTACTATTACTACTACTACTATTACTTCCACTACTAATAAATTATTACTGTTCCTACTACTACTACTACTACTACTACTACTACTACTACTACTACTACTACTACTACTACTACTACTAATAATAATAATATTAATAATAATAATAATAATAATAATAATAATAATAATAATAATAATAATAATTATTATTATTATTATTATTATTATTATTATTATTATTATTATTATTATTATTATAATTTTTACATCGTTTTTCACTGTAGTTAAAATGATAAATGAAATGAACAGTAATATATATATATATATATATATATATATATATATATATATATATATATATATATATATATATATATATATATATATATATATTATATATATATATATCTGCGTGTGTGTGTGCGTGATTACCTAATTGTACTTATGGGAAAGAGCCCAAGGCTCGTATCTTCCCGTCTCATGATCGGTTCCATTTTGTATGTAGTGATGCTTTTCATACCTGTCCTTAGAACTATGGATTGAGATAGCATTAACTACCTTCTCGCTTAGCCAATTTCAATTATCAAGTACTCTTACACTGAAAAAGTACTTCCTTACATCCAACAAAGACGCTTTCTTACGAAGCTTTAAACTATGACCTCTAGTTCAAGAGACAGCCATATCAAAATATCGATCCCTATCCACTCTATCATAACCATGAAGGAATTTAAAGACTATCACCATATCCCCCCTCAATCTGCTAGCTTCGAGTGATGGTAAGTCTAATTCCCTAAGCCTCTCATCATAACTGAGATTGCGTATTTCTGGCACCAGTTTCGTGGCATGTCTTTGAGCTTTTTTATGCTTAGCTACGTGCTTTTTCAAGTGCGGATTCTAAAAGGGGGCTGCATATTCCAGTTTTGGCCTCACATAGGTTACATAAATATTTCTGAACATTTCCTTGTCCATGTGCCTGAAGGCTACCCTTACATTTGATAAGAAAGCATATGCTACCCTTACTATGCCATTTATAAGTATTTCTAGAGACAAGTTTGCCAGTATGTTTACTTCTAGATCTCTCTCATTTTCTGTCTCTTGAAGTTGTACTCCAACCACCGAGTAGTCAAGCTTGGGCCTTCTTGCACTTGTACCCATTCTCATTACCTTACATTTTGAAGTATTGAATTTCATTAGCCACTTTTCTGACCACTCATGCAGACTATTTAGATCTTCCTGAAGTTCTCTACCATTGTTCTTGTTTCTTACTTTCTTCACAATCTTTGCATCATCTGCAAACATATTCATGTATGAATTTAAAGACTCTGGTAGGTCATTTACATATACAAGGAACAAAAGTGACCCTAAAACTGAACCTTGTGGAATTCCACTACTAACTCTTCTCCATGCAGACACTGAGTGTCTTACTCTAACCCTCTGTTCCCTTCCTTCTGACTAAGTTTTTATCCATTCCAAGACATTTCCACCTATTGTAGCCATTGCTTGCAGCTTCCTAATAACTCTCCCATGTGGAACAGTGTCAAATGCTTTCTGGAAGTCTAGGAATATGCAATCTGCCCAGCCCTCTCTTTCCTGTAAGATTCGGCTCACCTCATCATAAAATTTTAATAAGTTTGTTACTGTTGATCTACCTTCTCTGAAGCCATGTTGTCTCACTGACAAAAAGTTGAAGGATTCCAAGTGAAGAGAGATATGTTTCCTTAGTAGTTTCTCCATAACTATATATATATATATATATATATATATATATATATATATTATATATATATATATATATATATATATATATATATATATATGAAGCTTCATATTGTGCTGTGATATAACAGTTTATTTTGCATATATATATATATATATATATATATATATATATATATATATATATATATATATATATATAATATATATATATATATGAAGCTTCATATTGTGCTGTGATATAACAGTTTATTTTGCATATATATATATATATATATATATATATATATATATATATATATATATATATATATATATATATATATATATATATATATATATATTATATATATATATATATATATATATATATATATATATATATATATATATATATATATATATAAAATATAAATATATATATATATATATATAAAATATAAATATAAATATATATATATATATATATATATATATATATATATATATATATAATATATTATATATATATAATATATATATATATATATATATATATATATATATATATATATATATATATATATATATATATATATATATATATATATATATATATATATATATATATATATATATATATTCCTTCTCTTCTATAGCAGTATACTCAACTGCTCTCCCACTTACACTTGCAGTATTTTGGCATAACGAATAACGTCATACCGAAGCTCCAAGTGTACATTACTTCACAGCAACTCTTTCTCTCTTTCATGCCATTCACTTTCTTGGACGTCAAGGCCTACTCTTACGGAAAGCGCAATTTTTCCCTTCATAGCACCTCTTTCATGGTCTATCTACCTGCAGGCCTAAGAACCTCAATATCTAACTTGCCTCTACAAGTAAATTATACCAATTTTTCATCACTCTTTTTTGGCCATAGATTCACTTTATATGCATGACTTTTGTTTCCTCATAGTCTATAATTGCATTATGTTTCATCTTATGAAGCCATCTGATTTCACATATCTTTCCAAGGTAGCCCATACCAGAAACTCACCAGCGAGTCTTAAAGGGGGTTTACACGGTCAAACGGTTCGTCGAACGCAGTTCGACAGACAAGTGTTTGAAGTGATGTTCGAACGTGTGAACGGAGCAATTATTTGTCGAACACGTTTGTCGAACGTGTTCGACAACCAAATACCCCGTTCACACGTTCGAACATTACT
>JAXCGZ010000104.1:42500-65000 GCA_037179515.1 Halocaridina rubra | reverse complement strand
TGCCAGTATGTTTACTCCTAGATCTCTCTCATTTTCAGTCTCTTGAAGTTGTACTCCAGCCACCGAGTAGTCAAGCTTGGGCCTTCTTGCACTTGTACCCATTCTCATTACCTTACATTTTGAAGTATTGAATTTCAGTAGCCACTTTTCTGACCACTCATGCAGACTATTTAGATCCTCCTGAAGTTCTCTACCATTGTTCTCGTTTTTTAATTTCTTCACAATCTTTGCATCATCTGCAAACATATTCATGAATGAATTTACAGACTCTGGTAGGTCATTTACATATACAAGGAACAAAAGTGGCCCTAAAACTGAACCCTGTGGAACTCCACTACTAACTCTTCTCCATTCAGACACTGAGTGTCTTACTCTAACCTTCTGTTCCCTTCCTTCTAAGTAAGTTTTTATCCATTCCAAGACATTTCCACCTATTCTAGCCATTGCTTGCAGCTTCCTAATAAGTCTCCCATGTGGAACAGTGACAAACGCTTTCTGGAAGTCTAGGAATATGCAATCTGCCCAGCCCTCTCTTTCCTGTAAGATTCGGCTTACCTCATCATAAAATTCCAATAAGTTTGTTACTGTTGATCTACCTTCTCTGAAGCCATGTTGCCTCACTGACAAAAAGTTGAAGGATTCCAAGTGAAGAGAGCTATGTTTCCTTAGTAATTTCTCCATAACTTAGCAAACTATGCTGGTCAAGGAAACTGGTCTATAGTTCAGAGCCGTATCCCTCCTTCCCTTTTTGAAGATAGGTATCACATTTGCTTGTTTCCAGCATCTTGGAATCTCCACTGACTCCAGTGACTTTTTAAATATGATACCCAGTGCCACTGATATTGAGTTTGCGCATTTTTTAAGTACATGAGGGGATATGTCATCAGGACCTGTAGCTTTATGAACATCTAAATCCATCAGCGCTTTGCATACCTCTGTGGCTGTAAGGTTTATGTTCTGTGTGTGATTACCTAATTGTGATTACCTAATTGTGTTTACGGGAAAGAGCCCAAAGCTCGTATCTTCCCGTCTCCTGATCGGTTCCATTTTTAGACTTAGTGATACTTATCATACCTGTCCTTAAAACTATGGATTGAGATAGCATTAACTACCTCCTCGCTTAGCGAATTCCAATTATCAACTACTCTTACACTGAAAAAGTATTTCCTTACATCCTGCAAACAAGTTTTCTTACGAAGCTGTGTGTGTGTGTGTGTGTGTGTGTGTGTGTGTGTGTGTGTGTGTGTGTGTGTGTGTGTGTGTGTGTGTGTGGCGTGTGGAAACATGAATCATATTTTACCCCTGACCGGGACTCGAACCTAAGACACATAATTACTGTGCCAAAGCGCTATCAGTGGTCTAATTGATGGCGCCTTGGCAGAGTAATTATCTGTCTTAGGTTCGAGTCCCGGTCTGGGGTAAAATATGATTCATATATATATATATATATATATATATATATATATATATATATATATATATATATATATATATATATATATATATATATATATATATATATATATATATATATATATATATATATATATATATATATATATATATATATATATATATATATATATATATATATATATATATATATATATATATATATATATATATATATATATATATATATATATATTATATATATATATATATATATATATATATATATATATATATATATATATATATATATATATATCTTTAATATCCTTGAGAAATATGTTTATCTCAAGACATTTTATTTTGTAAAACGAAAATAAAGTCCCTATAATAATAATAATAATAATAATAATAATAATAATAATAATAATAATAATAATAATAATAATAATAATAATAATAATAATAATAATAATAATAATAATAAATTATTTTCCAATATCGAAAACTCTGTTAATAGAAACTAAGCATACAGACCTTAAAATACACAAATATTAAATTAACAACCCACGACAGATATGCCCTTTGGACATATAAATTATAACTTATAAGAATGTAATCTCTAAATATCAGATCTGGAAAGTGACTTTGTTATTGAGATTTCAGCTGTTTTTGTTCTTGGAACAACTGGCTTAATTTATGACCCTTCGGAAACGCAATGATAAAATAATAAATGAAAAGAATCCAGGAAATGTTCGACCCTTCCTTCAATGGCCATGAAATGAACTGATATAAACAAAGCAGTTTATCATATCCAGTTCTGCAGATTGGCTTTTTAATTCTGTCAGTCACTGAGGTTGTGCAATACTATACTTACACCAAGGTACAAATGTCATACTATGCACCATAAATTTCCTTACTTGCACTATACACGTAAACTTTTTTTTTCTTTCTTTTTACAGTAGATTTCCTTAGATGTACCACACTTGTGAACTTTTTTCTACTGTAAATTTCGTTACCCGTCTATTCTTTTTGTACTGGATATTTCCTTACTTGCGCTATATTCGTAGACCTCTTTTTTTACAATGTAGATTTCCTTACTTTTACTATACAGGTAAATTTTTTTACGATGTGAATTTCTTTACTAGTGCAATACTTGCAAACTTTTTTCTACTGTAAATTTCCTTACTTGTACAGTACACGTAATCTGGTTAGTATTGTATATTTTCTCACTTGTACTATACTCGTAATTTTTTTGTAATACTTTAAATTTCCATAATTGTACTATACTCGAATACTAATTTTTTACAATAAATTCCAGCACTTACACTATACTTGTAAACATTTTTTTTTTTTTTGTACAGTAAGTTTCCTTACTTGCACTATACGTGTATATTTTGTTTTCACGGTAAATTTCCTTATTTGTGCTACAGCACGACCGTACATTTTATATTATATATACAATTTGACTTTGTAAACTATACACACACACACACACACACACACACACACACACACACACACACACACACACACACACACACACACACACACACACACACACACACACACACACACACACACACACACAGAAGGTTAAATGATGAAAGAAATGAAGAAGAGAAGAAAAATTTTCGTTACAGAATACTTCCAGACAAAGGGGAGATAAAGAAGATAATGACAGAAGATCAGGGGATGGGGCCTCATTAAGATTGTTATACACAAATGCTGATGGATTAGCTGGTAAGGCAGTAGAATTAAAAGATAGGATTCACAACAGTAAGGCAGATATAGTAGCAATTACAGAGACTAAGTTGAGTGAGGACATAAACAGTGTCACAGTTTTTCCTAAGGGCTTCAGAATACTAAGGGTCGAAAGATCTGAGAGGACTGGTGGAGGGATAGCACTGCTCATAAGTGAGAGGACTCAAGTTGAAGAAATAAACTTGGCTATAGAAAGTGAGTTCAGGGAATTTCTTGTTGCTCGCATAAATACTGGGTCAGAGAGCATTATAATAACTGTTGTATACAACCCACCAAGGAACCAAAATAGGCTTGAAATTTATGAGGAAAGTCATATAGGTACGATTGAAGTCATAAACTCAGTTGTTAACATGGCGCGGGAGAAAAAATGTAGGATTTTGATTATGGGAGACTTTAATCATAAAGAGAAAGATTAGATAAATCTTGACCCACACAGTGGTGAGGACTCATTTGGGGCAAGATTCCTAGATTGCGTACAAGGGAATTTCCTACACCAACATGTAATGGAACCAACAAGAGCCAGGGGTGGGGATGAGCCATCACTACTTGATCTGGTGTTCACAGATAATGTGTTGGATATTGAAAATATTGAGTATGAACCACCAATTGGAAAGAGTGACCACTGTGTGTTGTTGATGGAGTATATCATTGAAGACATTCTTCCTGAGAGTAGAGGCACTGAGGACATGAGGAGGAACTATCCGAAAGGAGATTACATCAAAATGAATGAGCTTTTTGCGGTTATTGACTGGAGAACCTTATTTTACAACAAATCTGTACAAGAAATGTATGACATCTTTTGTGAGAAATATGGGAAGATAGTAGATTGCTGCATACCTGTCACCAAAGTAGGTGTAATTCATGCCAGAGAGAAATGGTTCGATAATGGGTGTAAAAGAGCTAAGGAGTGGAGAGACAAATGCTGGAAAAGGTATAGGAGGAGAAAAAACATAAATGCCTGGCAAACCTACAAAAGAGCAAGAAATGACTACCTAAGTAAAAGGAGACAGGCAGAGAGAGATTATGAGAGGGACATCACCAGGAAGGCTAAAGAAAATCCCAAGCTTTTCCACAGCTTTATCAGAGGAAAACTGAAGGTAAAAGAACAGGTTTTAAGGCTAAAGAGAGCGGATGGAAGCATCACTGAGACGGACGAAGAGATCTGCAAAGAATTGAACAAGGAGTTTCAGTCAGTATTTACAGTAGAAAATACCCCACCCCCTCAGATTGCAGTGATAGAAGCTCAAGGGCCGGTATTAGAGAACATCAACCTTACAGCCACAGAGGTATGCAAAGCGCTGATGGACTTAGATGTTCATAAAGCTACAGGTCCTGATGACATATCCCCTCATGTGCTTAAAAAATGCGCAAACACAATATCAGTGGCACTAAGTATCATATTTAAGGAGTCACTGGAGTCGGGGGAGATTCCAAGATGCTGGAAACAAGCAAATGTGATACCTATCTTCAAAAAGGGAAGGAGGGATACGACTCTGAACTATAGACCAGTTTCCTTGACCAGCATAGTTTGCAAACTTATGGAGAAACTACTAAGGAAACATATCTCTCTTCACTTGGAATCCTTCAACTTTTTGTCAGTGAGGCAACATGGCTTCAGAGAAGGAAGATCAACAGTAACAAACTTATTAGAATTTTATGATGAGGTAAGCCAAATCTTACAGGAAAGAGAGGGCTGGGCAGATTGCATATTCCTAGACTTCCAGAAAGCGTTTGACACTGTTCCACATGGGAGACTTATTAGGAAGCTGCAATCAATGGCTAGAATAGGTGGAAATGTCTTGGAATGGATAAAAACTTACTTAGAAGGAAGGGAACAGAGGGTTAGAGTAAGACACTCAGTGTCTGAATGGAGAAGAGTTAGTAGTGGAGTTCCACAGGGTTCAGTTTTAGGGCCACTTTTGTTCCTTGTATATGTAAATGACCTACCAGAGTCTGTAAATTCATTCATGAATATGTTTGCAGATGATGCAAAGATTGTGAAGAAAGTAAAAAACGAGAACAATGGTAGAGAACTTCAGGAGGATCTAAATAATCTGCATGAGTGGTCAGAAAAGTGGCTAATGAAATTCAATACCTCAAAATGTAAGGTAATGAGAATGGGTACAAGTGCAAGAAGGCCCAAGCTTGACTACTCGGTGGCTGGAGTACAACTTCAAGAGACAGAAAATGAGAGAGATCTAGGAGTAAACATACTGGCAGATTTGTCTCCAGAAATACATATAAATGGCGTAGTAAGGGCAGCATATGCATTCTTATCAAATGTAAGGGTAGCCTTCAGGCACATGGACAAGGAAATGTTCAGAAATATTTATGTAACCTATGTGAGGCCAAAACTCGAATATGCAGCCCCCTTTTGGAATCCGCACTTGAAAAAGCACATAGCTAAGCTTGAAAAAGTTCAAAGACATGCCACGAAACTGGTGCCAGAAATACGCAATCTCGGTTATGATGAGAGGCTGAGGGAATTAGACTTGCCATCACTCGAAGCTAGAAGAGTAAGGGGGGATATGGTGACAGTCTTTAAATTCCTTCATGGTTATGATAGAGTGGATAGGGATCGATATTTCGATATGGCTGGCTCTAGAACTAGAGGTCATAGTTTGAAGCTTCGTAAGAAAACTTGTTTGCAGGATGTAAGGAAATACTTTTTCAGTGTAAGAGTAGTTGATAATTGGAATTGGCTAAGCGAGGAGGTAGTTAATGCTATCTCAATCCATAGTTTTAAGGACAGGTATGATAAGTATCACTAAGTCTAAAAATGGAACCGATCAGGAGACGGGAAGATACGAGCTTTGGGCTCTTTCCCGTAAACACAATTAGGTAATCACAATTAGGTAATCACACACACACACACACACACACTAAGTCTAAAATGTAACCGATCAGGAGACGGGAAGATACGAGCTTTGGGCTCTTTCCCGTAAACACAATTAGGTAATCACAATTAGGTAATCACACACACACACACACACGCACACACACAAATATATATATATATATATATATATATATATATATATATATATATTTTTTTTTTTTTTTTTTTTTTTTTTTCTTCTTTTTTTATGAGTGACACCGGGACAGGCAGAAACTGCCCTCATCAATAAAGGTCCGGGCACGAGAAAATACCAACACGAAGGAAAAGAAAAAGGTTAAGGACAAGGCAGAGATGAGGTAATGTCACACAAAGGAAACTGACAGACAGAAAAAAACAGTCAAAGTACAGAGCACCCAGAGATATGGAGGACTAGGCTCTGCGATGACGATAGATCTGCTTTTCTGAAGGATGAACAGTCATAAGAATTAGGAAAGACAGAAGGAGGAAGAGAGTTCCAAAGTCTGGAAGTAGATGGGAAGAAGCAGTCGCTGCACCGACCAATCCGCGAGCTACAAATCTCCACACACACACACACTATATATATATATATATATATATATATATATATATATATATATATATATATATATATATATATATATATATATATATATATATATATATATATATATATATATATATATATATATATATATATATATATATATATATATATATATATATATATATATATATATATATATATATATATATATATATATATATATATATATATATATATATATATATATATATATATATATATATATATTGTTTGAAACCGAATGAATTTAATTGATAAAAATACAAAATGTTAAAAGTAAGAGTAAGCTTCATAGCTACACGTGATGACCAAGGTAAGATATATTTGATTAGCGCTACCAGATTATAGCAAAACTATAACTGTCATTATCAACTTCATCGCTAGAAGAAATTTGCTTATAAACCGATACTGTCAAGTGAAGTAGTTGTTATTAAGATCTGGAACATGCATCCTACACACACACACACACACACATAAATAAACACACGCACACGCGCACACACACAAATATATATATATATATATATATATATATATATATATATATATATATATATATATATATATATATATATATATATATATATATATAATATAGAGAGAGAGAGAGAGAGAGAGAGAGAGAGAGAGAGAGAGAGAGAGAGAGTTAAAGATATGTGCTCCTAGATATTTCGCTAAACATATCATAATTTTACAACCCCCATTACTATTACTATACTACTACTACTACTACTACTACTACTACTACTACTACTACTACTACTACTACTAATAATAATAATAATAATAATAATAATAATAATAATAATAATAATAATAATAATAATAATAATTCCTGCAAACTTATAGAAAAAAAAATAAAAAATCTATACCCAAGAAACTCCAGCTAAAATCCTCGAAGAGAAGAAGAACTATAAAATGTTGTAATACTGGGTATGCAAATACAATATATATACTGCAATAAGACCTTAACAATGAGAGAATGAACCTTTATGCAACGTCAACACAAAACCCCTTTTGCGCAAATCTAGTATGTACGTCAACCACGCGCGAATCGGCGAGAGCGCTCAGAGCAGTATTACCATAACCATGCCGACGCTAAAACATTGGCAACAATGATGGGCCCAGCCTTTCTCTTGCTAATATGCAAATGTGATGATAACGGCAAAGGCTGGAAACAGAGGATCCCGTAATATTGCTTGCATATAACTCTCCTTTGCTGCTCGGCTTCAGAACTTGGCCTCAAATGGTGGATATAATTATTATTTTTTATTTTATTTTCTCTATAAGGCCGCTTTCACACCAAAGTGGCACGTCGCACGTTACGTGCCACGTGGCACGCCAGTTGAAAACGAACATCCGGAAATATAAGAAACCTTTCCCACAGAAGTGGCGTGACAAGTTCCATGTGCCACGTGTGACTTATGAGGCAAGTCGCACGTGACACAGGGGAAGTGTCACGCCACTTCTGTGTGAAAGGTTTCATATATTTCCGGATGTTTCTTTTTCAACTGGCGTGCCACGTGGCATGGCAAGTGCGACGTGCCACTTTGATGTGAAAGCGGCTTAAGACGTATTATGTAGCAGGGGAGTGAATGGTGTAGTGTATTTAGGGTATCGTATCAATACTACATCTGTAAAAAGATTGTTACCATAATCATTACAACAACAGTAGTATTGATGTCAGCTCCAGAATGGGAAGGAGTCTGTTTTGTTCCTGGTTATGTAGGAATAAATAATCATAATTATGACAAGCATGAAGGCGAAATGAGATACGAGCGAGTAGACTGTGCTGTGCTAGGAAACTTTTTGAAAAAAAAAAAACATAACACAGGAACCACAAATTCTAGTATGTAGTTTGGTGCTAGCTTCGCAACCAATAAATATAAAATATAGTCACTTGAAATTGAGCAGTACAGTAGCAGTAGTCTGAGTAATCGCATAAATTATAGTAAAAGAAAAATCATAAAATAATATAAGTAGCAGAAGTATCGACATTAGTTTTTGCATTATTATTATTATTATTATTATTATTATTATTATTATTATTATTATTATTATTATTATTATTATTATTATTATTATAAGCCAGGCAACATGTTCATATGGCATAAGTCAGACTATAAACCAACTGGTTCCATCCAGGGAAGCAACTTGGTGAGGAAAAGGAAAAAGAGAATTTAGGAAAAACAATAAAATTGTATATAAAATGGTACAACTCAGTATTACAATACTGACATGATTCCACAATAATTTCAAAATTTCAGCATCGAAATCTGCTTAATGACAAACATGTTGTGTCTAATTTAAACCTCTGAAGCTCCACTAGTTCAACAAGATGGCTGGCAATTCATTCCACGCCCTCGTGGTAGCTAAAATAAAATTTCTTGAATACAGATTGATACTAAATCTAACAAAGGAAAATGCACCACTACTGGCATTGGTTGCATTCCTGGCAATGCGTGTTGGATGGAATAAGCCAGGTAGAGCACGATGCCCAGGGTCCATTAACATTTTGATAAAATCTATACTGTAAGCAAAGTAAGTTAATGGTGCGTCTACCCCATAAGTCAAGTCAGTGTTTAACTTAGGAATACGAAATTTAACTGAATGCAAGGTTTTTTTTTTATCCAATAGTCTATACTAAGAATCTGCAGCCAATGTCCAAATTGGGGGGCAGTACTCCAAAACAGGAAGTAATAAAAATAATTCAAACAATTCATCATAACAGATTTGTCCAAAATTTTATTTATAGGCCACACTATAACAAGTTTTTTGTGCAACTGAAGAATATATACAACGAATGTATTGTTCGAAAATCAATTTACTATCAAAAGCTACTCCTAGAAACTAGACCGAATCACTTAATGTAAAGGGAACATTTCCAATAAAGAGATTGGCATAGGAAGGATCAAGATTTCTGAACCTGCTTATTATCATATTTTGTATTATTAGCATTTAACTTCATGCCCCATATCTTGCACTAAGCAATAATTTCAACACGATATCTATTCAGACTCGACAACAGCTAGTTTCGTGTTCGGGGATGGAACCAATGCAACTATAGTTAACATCATCAGCACTGACAACTAGTCTTTTTTCCAAAACATATCCAAATGTTATGTGTATACAGGATGAAAAGCAAGGAGCCGAGAACACAACCCTGAAGAATAGCTGAGATCACATTCATGAAATCACTGTATTATTGAAAATATAGGAAAAATATTACTCAGTTTCATTCGATCATGAAGGATACGATATAAAAATACTCGCATATATGTCCTCAGTTTACAAAATTCATTGCTATTTTTTCCTGTATTTTGAGAGTTTACTATGACCAAAAAATGCGTTTTACTAATCATAATTAGTAAACTTTTTTCCTGTATTTAGAGAGTTTACTATAACCAAAAAATACGGTATACTAATCATAAATCAATGAACTTAAACTCGTTTATGAAGTTTAAAATTGTTCTGTTTTTCTCCTCAACAGCGTCAGTGGATGAGGAACCATGGACGGTGTGGTGAATGTGGAGACCCATGGGATCTGCCACGCCCACGTCCTAATGAGGCAGGCGGCACTTGGGGCACTGGAGTAATTTCTAAAGTGTATCACCAAGGAGAGGTAAGTGTTAAGTGATCTGATATTGTATTTCAATCTGATGTTTTTTTTTTTTTGAGCAGATATAAGACCAGTTATATTTAGTCAATTTCGCCAATGGCCTGTCAGTTCTATATCCAGTGGCTAGAATATGACACACGCCACTACTGTCCTTTCCGTAGCATCGGAGCGGCTAAGCAAAAATTATAATTTTCACCACAGAACGAAGCGAGTTCGAACTCGCATCCCTTAGTATGGCAAACTATATATGGCACATCAAGAAGCTGATTCTCATATGATTAGCAGTGTTCAATGTAAAGTGCATGAGTCTGGAAGCGACTTATGCAGGTTCAATTCCACCGCAGGGCGTTAGAATAAGCAACAAACCTTAATACCCCAGCTTTAGCATGTCTGAGTTCATCTCCATTCGAATGGGGCGCAATTGTGACACACAATACTAATTATTTGGTTATTTACCCCAAACGTATCAATACATAAGACACATACATACATAAACATAAACCTCATTCCCCCTTGTAAGGGGGTGGCCGAGCCAAGAAACGCGCATTCACCACGATCCATATACACACCTCAACCACTCCTCTCAGCTCCTTGGGAATAGAGGGTTGCCACGTCTCCCCCCTTCCACCCTGCTTAGGTCACCCACATGGTAGGTGGGCAAGGGTATTCTATAATGAGGCCCGACAGCCGCAGCTGATTTACCCCCCCCCCCCGCTTCATCAAATGGCAATTCCCCTCACATCCGTCCACCACAGTTCACCGAGCTAGCAGGTGCGAGCAATCCCTCTGGGCCGCGTGATATATGCACAATCTTACATAGGACACAAAGCTGATATTTTCAGTATTGATTGCATAAATACTTTTAAACATACTCCCAACTGCAGGTTGCTACAATAGGACGCTTATAATCGTATTTCTATTAGAGAATAAATGCAAATCCGAAATGGTATGCAGAACTAACCAGCAAACCCTTTGCTGTAATTCCCTCAAGGGAAATGAATCTTCGAAATTCCCTTTTCAGATTATTACAGCTACGGTTCACTTGACAGCCAACCACATGGGGTGGTTCGAGTTTCGCTTGTGTCCGAACAACAATCCCAAACAATATGTGAAGCAGAGTTGCCTAAACAAACACGTCCTGCCTCTTGTCGATTATCCTGGAACAAGGTAAGCGAGAGACAGTAAAGGAAGAGGGAACATATACATGGAATTAAAGGGGAAGGCAAGACAGGAGAGTTTCACGAGGAGGGAAAGGAAATCGTAGACTAACTAATGAAGGGAAAGGAATAACAATATCTCTGTATACAAGTAGGAATTAGAGATACAAATGTTTTTGAGTTTTTTTTTTTTTTTATTTATTCAGATAACTGTACATGGGGACATGTGCACATGGGCACTCCCAGTCATATTGTAGTTGATAACATTACAATCTATGTGGTTATGTAAAAATAACATACTAATAGAATTTGCAATTAATTTAAAATATCATAATTAATAATAAATAATTAAATGCAATTAATTTAAAATATCATGATTAATAATAAAATATAGTGTAATAATTGAAGAGTACTTGAAGAGTAATCATTGTGACAATATTTTCAATAGCCCTTGTTGAGTGCTATCATTTAAATTCCGTACTACTGCAGACAATTTGAAGCAGATATAGAATAACAATTTTCAGGTTAGAATAATAAGTAGGTACATACATATATATATATACACACACATACACACACACACACATACATATATATATATATATATATATATATATCACATACACACATATACACACACATATATATATATATATACATATATACATATATATATATACATATATATACACACATATATACATACATACACATACACACATACATACATACATACACATATACATGCATGCATTAATTAGATGAGCAATAGAAACACCACTGGGGCTTCATAGCCATACATATCAAGGAGAGAGAGAGAGAGAGAGAGAGAGAGAGAGAGAGAGAGAGAGAGAGAGAGAGAGAGAGAGAGAGAGAGAGAGAGAGAGAGAGAGAGAGAGAGAGAGAGAGAGAGAGAGAGAGAGTTTGTGGTATTCATTTTCAACAAAAGGAGTTATTCGTCCTTACTACAGATAAAGACACATCCATGCATACTCATACACATCATTGTCATCTGAGGGTAACACAGCAGAGGAAAGTGCATGTACTTAATTGCATATACGTACACATATAAACCTGAACATACATACATACATACACATAAACACAGTGCCATATAATGGAGGATAAATTTGGAAGGAAAAGAAAGAGAAAGACTGAAAGCCTCTCCCCCTCTCCACCCTTCAAATTATGTACGTGAGAGAGAATTACGTCAATTAATCCATTATCACTATTATCACAACCATTGCTACCACCATCATGATTATTATTATCATCATCATTATTATTATTATCATTATTATTATTATTATCATTATTATTATTACTATTATTATTATTATTATTATTATTATTATTATTATTATTATTATTATTATTATTATTACCATCATCATTACTACAGCTTTTGTATATAGATAGAGTTATGAATCAAAAGTAGTAATTATTGATACATATAGACATGCACATACATATACATATACACATATACATACATATATACATATAAATACATATACACATACATATACATATACACATACATGCACACATGTACACACATATACATACATATGAGCTCTTGAGGGAGGGGGTTAGAATACTTCCTCCATGTTCCCCTGCGTGTCGTAAGAGTAGACTAAGTGGGGCGGAGCGAAGGGAATGAAAGAACCCTTCTCTGTACTTTCTCTTCCCAGAAAGTCAGAGCATTATTCCTTTACTCAGCCACTCACCTTATAAGGGGAAAAGTGGCTTATGTATATAAAAAGGCTTATGAGAGAGAGAGAGAGAGAGAGAGAGAGAGAGAGAGAGAGAGAGAGAGAGAGAGAGAGAGAGAGAGAGAGAGAGAGAGAGAGAGAAGGTATTCCCTCCACCCCTCCCCCCCTCCCCCTCTCTCTCTCTCTCTCTCTCTTTTTTTTTTTTTTTTTTTTTTTTTTTTTTTTTTTTTCAAAGTTATAGAAATATCAGATAATATACAAGAAAGTAGACTAAGATGGTATGGTCATGTCGTTAGAAGGGATGAACAGTATGTTGGGAGGAGGGTGATGGAAATGGATATACAGGGTAGAAGGAGAGGGCGACCAAAGCGTAGGTGGATGGATTGCATCAATGATGATCTGAGGTCTAAAGGTTTGTTGGGTGATGAGGTATGGGACAGAAATAAATGGAGAAAACTGACCAGAAACATCGACCCCACATAAATGTGGGAAAAGATGTAGACGGAGAAGAGGGTAAAAGAATTACATTTTCAACGTTGGGTATACACTAAGTACAGGATATAAGTTCTCTGGGTTGCAAAAGTGCACACAAAGTTCAAAGTAGCTCAGACCAAGAGGTCTGAAGTCCTTAAGCCTTGTGCACTCTGCAATGTAGTGTACTAAATTGTTGCCCCCTTCACACTCACATAAATGGCATTTTGAGTGTTCTGGGTGCTTTCTACCAGTTTTCTCGCAATTCACCTCCCATATATTTCTATAACCAAGTCTTATACGGGCAGCAACTCTATCACAGTCACCTGTAAGCATTTTACCCATGCTGTATTTGTGTCTCAGCCTTCTGAAGTTTTCATAATGTTGGATCGAACAGCTGCTTACATGTTGTGTGAGTGTAGAAAGTTCTTGCTCTTCCATAATCTCATTGTACAACATTGTTTTAAACTGAGTCAGTGTGGTTATAGATTCAGACACTGAACTCTCAGTTGCCATTTTTGCCAGCCTGTCAGCCTTTTCATTACCTACTATCCCAACATGGGAGGGTACCCATGAAAACTTAACTTGGAGTTTAAGTTTTGCGCAATCAATAAGAGCCTCTTGAATTTCAGCCATGTGAGTTTTGTAGGAGCTTTTTAATGATCTCAGTGACAGAAGCGCACTCTGCGAGTCACAGAATATGATAGCATTTCTTCTAGCACTGAGAACATATTCAATAGCAAGTTTTAGACCAACAATTTCACATTCGGTGATTGATGACCATTTTGGCATACTCAGTGCTTTGTCAAATATTTGCTGCCCTTCAAAATTTTCATAAACTACAATGCTGCACCCAGACCCTCCTGCACTGCTTGTGTGAGACCCATCAGTGTAAATGCAGAGTGTTTCATTGTTAGTTGGGAAACTAGTTTCAATAAAGGCTTCAATTTCATCTAACCATTGATGTTTTTTAATAATTGGAGCAACATTCGGACCAGATGATAATATTGGAAAGAGAATTTCTGGCCCAATCCTCTTGCAAGGATTTATTAATCGTTCAGGACCACTCTCAGTAAAGAGTGTTACATTATGTTTTTTTGTCTCATTGGTTATAAGCTTAAATACTTTGGGGTGAATTTGTCTTTCATACTGTATGTTACTTTTTATTAGTGATTTAATGATTGTTGGCGCTGACTGCGGCCCTTGCAAATGACCAGCATTACATGGATGAGGCTGAGCTGATTTCGCTAGTTTAACTCCAAATATCACAGCTGACTGTTTGATATGTTCTATCAAAGGAGGAAGGTTTAATTCATGTTGCATATTTATAATCCTGGTGCTCATAGGGCAGCCAAGAATAATCCTCATAGCTTTGTTCTGAATTTTTTCTAGGGGTCTTAAGATAGAGGTAGTCATAGTACAGAGCTGCAGGGTGTGATAGTCGACTAATGACCTGACATATGCGAGATAGAAAGTTCGGCATATGTTAATTCCAACACCAGATACCCTATTGGCAAGAAGCTTTAACGGTCTGAGTCTCTGTTGCAGTCTTTCACACAAATCTTTGACATACTCTGTGGGAGGGGGAGAAGGAACTGGTATTCCCAAATATTTGTGATTTTCGCACACCTTAACCATTTGATTGCTTAATACAAGGTGAGGCTCTTGCGAGATGCTGGAAAAGTACTTTGTTTTTGGAGTTGAAATGACAAGACCAATGTCTTTTGATACTTGAGAAAAGTCATTAAGTATTATTTGCATATCATTGGCAGAAGGTGCCCTTATACATATGTCGTCTGCATAACATATGATGGTGCATTCATCATTTGGTAGTCTGAGAGACTTGAGAAGCTTATCCATTAAGATGTTAAAGAGAAGGGGAGACAGAACTCCTCCCTGAGGAGTTCCCAGTGTAAATTCCTTTTCGCTGGAAGTAAGATATCCTTTATAGTACACTTTAGAGGTTCGACTACTTAGGTAGCATCTGATTAGTTGCAGTAGTTTACCTTTGACCCCTAAAGTTGCTAAATGATCTAAAATAACGGTTCTATTTGCAATATCAAAGGCATTTTGCAAATCTAGAAAAACAGTGACTTCAGAGCAGTGCTCAACATTCATAAATTCTACAAAACAGTCTTTGGTACTTTTTCCTTTCATAAATCCATACAAATTATGTGATAATTTTCCCTCGAGTGTGAAATCAAGTCTGTTAAGAATGACTCTCTCAAAGACTTTGCAGAAGCAGGATGTCAGAGAGATAGGTCTTAATTTTGTACTTTCTTTTTTTGGAATTGGAATAATAATGCTTTTTTTCCATTGTTTTGGAAGTGTGCCCTCATTATAAATAGTGCTGAATAAAAACTGAATTGGATTAATACCATTACAAATATCATCATTAAGATCTCGGATTACTTGGTACGTAATGCCATCCTCACCCGGAGAGGTGCTCTTCCCATGGGAGAGAGCAAAGTCCAACTCATTTTTGGTTATGTAGTCAATGAATCTGTCCTCTTCCATTGTTCTTGCACAGGATAATTCTATGTTCATCATTCTTTCAAAGTCAAGATTTCTTAATCGTTGTTGAATATCGCAAGGAAGGTTTTCAAAGGAAGATGTCTTAGAGTATTGTAAGAGAAGTTCTTCAGCAAGAGTTTGGGAATCATTTGTTTGTGACACACTGATGTTTTTGCCAACCAGGGCATTAATTGACTGCCAGATTTTAGAACTACTCGTATGAGCATTGATAGATTGTAGGAAGTTTTGAAAGTGCTTAGTTCGGACATCACTTTTAAGCTCACGGTACTCTCGTAGAGTAAGTAGCAGATTTTCAAGAGTGGTTGCATTGTTGTCCCTTTTATACATATCAACTGCACTGTCTACCTGTTTTTTAAATGTGTTTAGCTTGTTATCTTCTGTCCAATTGTTTTTCTTCTTGATTGCCTTGTGTTTAGGCTTGTGTATGTAAGTTCTATGGAATAAATATATCCGTTCTATTAAGAGATCATAGATTTCTTGGCCTGTAATGGTCTGAATATCTATATTTTCAAATGTAGAAGCCATAAAAGAGCGAAAAGGGGCAACGAATTCAATAGGAATATTTATCTGCTTTCGTTTATGTGCTTGACAAATGCCGGAATCGAGTAGGAATGTGCTCTCAAGTGCAAAATGGTCAGACAATAGATCGTCTATTCTTCTGCAAGTAAAGTCTTTCCCATATTCTAAACCATGATAAAATATGTAGTCTAGTCTACCACCTCTAAGGTGGGTACGCAAACGTGGTCCTAGTAAGGTAAAATTGTTATCACTAATAAACTCATAGAGCCGTCTGCCATTGTAATTACAGATGTTATCAGATGTTTCTGCAAATTCTTTGTGCCTTGCATTAAAATCTCCAGCGAATATAATGTTCTCATACATAAGGGGATGTGGTAATTTTGCTTCATTAAAGGCATCAGTTCCAATATATGTATTACAAACATAAAAAGGATTGGTTTTGACATTTATTTTGAAAAGCATATATGTGACATTCTTGTTATCCTCACCATCATTACTTGGATTAGTGCTGGTTTCGATTAACTGATGGGGAATGCAGTTACTAATATAAGTGGTGAGGCCTTGCTTACTATCAAGCGAATATTTGGAATAGCCTCTTATGTTGCACAACTGATGAGAGTGCAAACTTTCTTGCAGACATACAAATGTTGGTTTCTCTTTTTTAACATAGTGCAAAATATCCACAAATCTTTTCTTCAAAGAATGAATATTGAAAGTTAAGATTTTGTAATGCATGAAAAGATCAGAACGCATAATTAGGGCCTTGATAACAAGAATTACAGTAATAATCACAAAAGTAATGAGTACAGTAACAATCACCAGTGTCACAACAGCAGTTATGGTAACTGTTATGAGAATGACGATTCACACATACAAGCATACACATATATATGTGCACATACCTGCATATATATATGCAGACACATGCACACACACATATGCACACATGACAATACCTAATTATAGCAACAATCATGAAGTTAATGATTATAATAACAATCACTAGTGTCACAACAGTATTCACACCAACAGCTATAGGAATAGTGATAGACACACGTATATGCATATACATATACATATACACATACACCCACATACCTACATACATGAGAATCTCCTTATATATGCATGCACATGCACACACACACACATATCTATTTATGAAGAAAAGGTATGACATAGAGATAAGAGACAGGTTCATTGTAGTAAGAAGGGTGTGATTAATTAGAAGGAAAGAAAAAAAAAAAATAAAGAATAGAAAGTTGGGAGAGTGATATCTGCATCTAACTATCTGCAGTGTTAAGGAATTTTACCTGTTCAAGTATGAGGGCTTTACCTTTGACTTTAGCTGCTCGTGTTATTCGGGTTCTTTGAGCTATTTTCTTGTCACTGCCATTATCATTTTGAGATGATATAGGACAAACCTTAAATGATTCATTTGTCATGTTTTCAAGCTGAATCATTAATGTAGCTACTTGCTCTTTTAAGTTTTTGAGCATCTTTTCATAGGAGTTATTTTTGCACTGTAGTTCTCGGTCGTTATCTCTGATAGTTTGTTCATTCACTGTTACAATTTGTTCATTCACTGCAGTGATTTGTTCCTTTACTGCTACAATTTGTACCTGAACTGCTTCATCTGTAGTTGTCAGTAATGATTCACCCTCGGCAGATCCTGTATCTTGGCTCTCCGAGGTGATACTATCTTCATTCTGCTGGGAACAGTTATGCTTCCACATATTTTCAGTGACTGTGCCACATCGTGAGCAAGTCCGGGACCGAGGAGTTGTTGTGAAGGGCCCAGCAGTCTCTGCTGAACATTTTTGATAAGTGTGCCCCTTCTGGCAATAGAGGGAGCGCTGGATGTTGGTTGAAGATTTTTCTTGCACTTTGAGGATAGGGGGATCTTTAATCCCTGGAAGAAGGACAATTTCTTCTGGAGGATTGACTTCAATTGATTTCCACATCATCTTTAGAGTTGAAGATTCTTTTCCATCATACTTTAAGCGTTGTAGGCTTTCGATGTATTTTCCATCTTCATTTCCTAGGAGGGAGTGCAGTTGTTCTTTATTCCAATAAGTAGGAAACCCTTTAATGAAAAATGTTCTAAGAGGTGGCTTATCCTTTGACACGAATTGGAGCCCCCCATGCACACCCCTTTGCAATTCTTCAATAAGATGCTTGTTTTTCCTCATGACATATAAATGATTAAACCACCATTTGCTTTGGTTGGGAATGCTCAGCGAATGATGGTGAATGGGAAGGAATTTATTCCTCCATTGAAATTTTTCCGCGAGAGGTATACCTTCTGGAAAGCTTAGAAGGTGAAAATCCTTCCTTGGGAACACAGACCTAGGTTTGATACCTCTGTCTTTGGCCAGTACCTTCGTCGAGGAACGTGTTCCCCTTTCAGGTGGGGGGGTAGCCATAAGGAGAGTATTTGGTGATGGGGGTGTAAGGAGGGGTGGTCAAATTCAGAGCTTGGTGTCGTTTTCAAGTATATGCCTCTCTTGCGCTGAGCCTATCAGACTGGTGTGTGTGTGTGTGTGTGTGTAAGTATTTTAACACACACAATGATGCACTGGTAGGGAGGTATGAGATTCCCTCTCGCACTCACTATGGGGTATGTTCTTTACCACAGCCGTAACGGTCAGAAATACAGTAAATTGAGTCGGAATTTTCTTTCTTTAAAGTATATTTTTCAAAGACGTTATTTTACTTAATGTTTATTTATTTATTTTCTTTTTATTATTTATATATATAGATCTATATATATATATATATATAAAACTATGTATTTGGAAACAAAACTGTCTCATATTTAATATTGTAAGAGAAATGTCTTAAAAACATTTAAAAGAAACTTAGAAATTACACAAGAGCTGCTGGAAAGTAAAGAGGGTATGTAATTTAAAAAAAAAAAAAAAGTCAATGAAGAGCATATGTATTGTTGCAAGACAGGGGGAAGGGAACGTAAGAAACCTATGTTTGCTGTTTTCTTTGTTTATATATATATATATATATATATATATATATATATATATATATATATATATATATATATATATATATATATATATATATATATATATATATACTTATCTTTTTACATGGCAACAGAATCTTAAATTAAAGGGAGGTTACAGTAATGTATTTTGCAACATATATCAAAGCTCTGTTATTAATTCTCATAACCATATTATTCGCTGAAAATATTTGTCGCAGCATTAATTTTCTGTCTCTTTATTTCTTAATCTCTAAATTTTAGATAAAGCCTTCAATGACAGCCTTATTAATTTTTTTATCTCTTTATTTCTGAACTGTCAGATTTCAGCTGAAACATTCGCAGACAGGCCTATTCAGAATTCGTTTAAAGTTACCCGATGATGTCATCTGCAGTCAATGTGTTGTACAATGGCATTATACTACAGGTACAGTACAAGTTTCACTTTACTTTTATTTAGGCATAGTTACTAGCACAACTTGTGGCACTATTAACCTCTATCAAGATGAAGATGAATAATATGCCTTGATATTAGTAGTTTTAGTAATGGTTTCATTATTCCTATTCAACTATGAAAAGTGGATTAAACCATAACAATACTGTACTTTGTGATCTGAATTATTGGTGCATATCACATAACGCTATGTATGATTTCAGGCAACAATTGGGGTTTTTGTAAGGACGGTTCAAATCAACCCGGCTGTGGTCCTCAGGAGGTCTTCAGAGGTTGTTCAGATGTCGCTGTATTTGCTGCAGATGATCCCAAATATTATCAATACCAAAACTTGACCACAGAAGCAGATCTCTCACAGTTCTTGCACTTGAAAGAAACTCCCGAGCTACAGCCAGATATTCAAGAAGAACCCAATCTTCCAGATGCTCCTAACAGCAATGACGTCAATGTGGGTCAAGTAGATGATGGAGACTTACATAAGGTGAAAGATATTCGGTTTAAAACTGACGATCGTTTTAGGTCACCTGCTATCAGTGAGTCCATTAGGCCTACAACAAGAAGACCATCCATAACATTCATGGATGACAGACAACCAATGAGAGTAAAGACAGACAACAGTGTATTTAGATTTTCTCAGGTCATTGGCAATGACCATCAGAATCAAAAGCAAAAAGATTTTCCTTCGGCTCCACCTAAGAAGTACGTATCTTCAGATGAATTCAGAAAGAACTATCGCATTGACAAAGGTAATCCTATATCAGCTCCAACGCCGTTCCTGCCACCAGGAAAATTAGAGCCTAAACCTGTAGTTATAAATCCTTACTCCTTGGGCGTCACACCAAGCCCACTGGGACCCCCACTTTTGTTTCCTCCGCCTTTGGGAGATCAGTCTTTTGCACCTCCTGGAGGTCGTCACTCTGTTCATACCAGTCAGCCACCTGAGGACTATGATCCTATTCTGGGAGATATATTGGGGAAATCTGCTGTATCACCTTCACCGAAAAGTACTCTGCTGCTTTCACCACCAAATCGAAAATCTGAATCACAAGAATTACCTCTTTCTACTCTGAAACTCCTCCAGAATTTCCCTTCTCTGTTTAACAGTGGAATGGTTCCTACAAGAGCACCAGTAGCAGTAGAGGTAAGAATAAAATAATATTATATTAATTTTTTCACTTATAGAAAGGTATGCAAAAGACAGTTCTTATTCTATGCCTACAGCTACACTGAATATTCTTGGATATTCATTACAAAACTTCTATTATCCCTTCACATCTGACAAGTCATTACAATCTATATCTCTGTTTATCTTTACTTTATAGTCTTCGTGCCCAGGCCCGATGAGGGCTGTTTTATTTTATTATTTTTTTGGCCCGTCCTGGTGTCAAAATCATAAGAAAAAAAAAAGGACATTCAATTACCTGAATCCTGAAGTATATCACATTCATGGTCTTTTTCTTGATATTCAGATAAACGAGGATGCCTTGCAAAGACTAATGATCTTGCAACAAGCCCTAGGACTTGCTACATCATCCTCTACCACAGCACAGCAACAGGAATCGCCACTGGTGTTCATAGTAGTATGAACATCTATTGCTGTGAGCATATTGCTTATAAGCAAAGAAATATTACCTAAACATAAGACAAGGTAAGATCACTGAAAGATTGATTGAAATATTTGTTATTTGATACGTGCTTGATTTTTCTGACTTTTTTTTTAACAACTGATAATTATGATTGTTTATATAAATAATTCATATAATTTTGTTTTTCTTTCATCCAGATATTTCAAGTGCCACTTCACGATTGTTTACCTTTTTTCACTATTATCGAGACCACACTTAGTAGGCCCAAGTAAGGAACAAGGATGATGTCTACAAGAGCATCCATTCATCTTCTCTCTCTTCATTTATTTACTTCTGACATCATGTTCTCCTTCACTTTTTGAAATGTGCAAAGTTGCGCTATATCACTTTGGTAGAATTTATACATGTATATTTTTTTTAATTTTTAACATGTTTACTTTCATTAATTGGTCTAAGTATATAATAGCTTCTAATCAGTATTCTCTAGTAAAAGTCAATAAAGGATAACAATAAAGGAAAAAAATACAGAGAAATACACTCGGAGAAATACACTCCAATATTCAACCAAATACTTTGGGAAAAAATACCCAAACTACAGGTTGAAATAATGAATGTTTAGTACTTTGCTCATAAATGTAGCCGCGCTTTTTCTGAGTTAGACGACAGTTATACAGAAAAGGAAAAAAAAAATCTCTTGTTTCCAAGTGGTATATGGTGTGCCCTTAATATCTGGGACTAAATAAAAATTATTTCAAACTGAAAAAAAAAATACACAATGTATATAGTTATAGGGAGTAGAATCTGAAAGCCAGGGTTATGTGGAAGGCTGAAAATGTATATAAAA